>JAOWBR010167787.1:0-11644 GCA_028571145.1 Dionaea muscipula
TAAACCTTAAACACCCTAATCCCATAAACCTCAAACCCTATAAATACCCTAACCCTCCAATTCTAAACCCTAACCCTAACTCTAAACTCTCTAAATCTTGAGTAATTTATTTCTCTACCGTTGGTTGGTTAATACAGGGCTTTACTTTCTTTGTTATATAAATAGTGAAAACAACATTAAATAGACATTAAACATTAAATAGGCACCTAAAATTTTTTAATTTCCTTGTGATTGATTCACATTTTGTGTTTCATTAATTATATTTTTTTTTCAAGTTACATGAAAAATAATAAAAACTGAAAAATCGATTAAAATATTTAATATTTTATAATAAAAAAATTTGGATTATTTTTAAGTTATGTTCTGGTTACGGTTCACTTCAGTTTGTGTCAAGGTTCACTTCGATTCGATTTGTTCGGGTTACGGGTCACTTCGGTTCGGATATTTCGGGTCACGGGTTGTTTTCGATTGCGGGTTTTCGGGTTGCGGATCATGTCGGCTCGGGTTTTGGATTGTTTTCAGTTCGAGTTATTTGTCTAACTTCGGTTTTGGGTTGATTTGGGTTTGTGTCTGGCGGGTTCGGGTTATTCAAAACTGATCTAATTTCGGTTCGGATCAGTTTGATTTTCGGGTGAGTCTGATCGGATTTGCGGGGCAGATCAGATTTTGCCGGGTCTACCGGCAGTAAAGTAGAACTTAGTCAATTAATAGAGACACTTATAAAGTACTGATGCAATTGAGACACTAACAATGAATTACAGAATTGATTCTTGTTCACCTTACAGATCTGATCAACTAGAGGAATACTCACAAATTGCTACACAATTATGTAGTCAGATAGTACGGAGATCAGTATAGTTCAGAGATGAAGAGAGGGAATTGGATCGTTGCTTGGTTGAGTCCGCACGTCCTTCGACTCCTTCGTTGAGCTCGGATTGGATGTGTGATCTTCTTCAGGTTGGACAGACGATAGGATCTTTAGAAGTAGGCACTGAATCAAATTAGGAAGGATGTGACAACAACCGGATTGTGTTTGAATTGGAATTCACTTAAGAAATTCCTCAGCCACTAGGAATAATCTCACATAACACAATTGCGATTGACAAGTGCTTGGATCGTATCAGGAGCTGGATGCAGAGAACTTGATCAGAGAACTCTGGTGTGTTTCATTGATAGATGAATATCATAAACTGAATCTCTTATATAGAGTTGCTCCTTCAACTATTGGTGCGGATCACCAGATTTGAATCAAAGGCTGGAATTCACCAAAGCAATTGAGAGATGCTTCTGTTATTGATCAACGATTGAGATTCAAATTAAGATTGGCTTCCTTGGGATTCTGAGTTAATTCCTTCTAGAAGCCTGCCACGGCAGTCAAGTCTAATCCCATTCTCAAAGGTCTACGCGTGGCTTCAGTGCTTTGGAGTAACCAGTGCGGTAGTAATGACATTTCTGAACTGGTGCCGCCTGCTCCTTCTGTGACACAGAACCGCCTAGAGTATTGCCTAGTTTGGATGCTCGTACCCGACAGTACTTTTGGACTTTCTTGGATTGGGTTGCCTAGTCCGTATACCCGTAACCGACACCCTACTGATGGATCATATAAGTTTTACAGAGGCTCTTGATGAATTGTCACTAAACAGCCCTGATAACTTCCTTTGTACTCAAAGTAAGAATCTGTAAGGCAGAACTCAAATTCATGCTAGAATGCATTGCAACTCATGATAAATGCTTTATTAAGAAGGGAAAGAACAAGGGATTAGCACACTAAATATGTGCTAATCAATATATCTTGCAGAACTGTTAGAGGTTGTCATCCTTAAAATAGTACGAGTATTGAAGGATGAATTATTCAGGAGCTATATTAGTTATGTACAATTCTCTCTAGTCCTTCTGTCTCTAATAAAAGGTTTTGTATTTCAGAAAATGCTAATGACCACTAAAAAATAATGCCGTGTGCAAGAGAGAGAGAAGCAGATGAAGTAAATTCATTGTGCCTTGAAGTCAGAATCTTCCCTGGCAGCCTGGTTGTGTGTCTTCATTGCCGGTGAAATTGAGGCTGGTTGGTCCAAGAAGGGAGTTAAATTCACAAAGAAAGCAAGCGTGAGAGATAGATAGATTGAGGGAAGGACATGGTCAGTGTGGGTGAATACCACTTTTCTGTTGCTAATGTTGGCTTAAGTGCACAAGGTGGGAATAAATATGAGCTTGAGAGCTATAGAATTGGGCTAGTTCTTTGGGTGGAGGGTAGTTTCTGAAAGGGGCTTTGTCTTTTTTCTCTAATTGACTCAGAATGAAACTTCTCTTGAGAATTCTTTGGGCGTTACTTGTCACATGTATTTCCACTAAATACTATTCTCCTACTCTTTGTCTCCTTATGTAAGATAAAACTATGAGAGAAAAATTTCACTTGGTTAGAACTTGTGTGTTGATTGTTCAAGTATCATATCTAATGGCACCAGGTTGTTGATATGTTCGGTTGTGGATTGCCTGTTTGTGCAGCTTCATACTCCTGGTAACACCGGTGCTTCCCATCTTTCTGTAGCTTGTAGGGTGAAAATTTGTTATTTGTTGCATATTTCTTTGTAATAGTGGTAACATTTCCTAATTGTAAATGTTTACAGTATTGAGGAGCTTGTGCATGTTGAAAGGAATGGCCTTCTTTTTTCTTCATCTTCTGAGCTAGCTGATGAACTTATGGTACGACTCTCAAACTAGTTCCAGTTTGAGGTACCCATCTTAATTCACTGATAGAAATAGCAATAGATCAGTGGAAAACAAAAAAGAAAGAGAGAAGGGGAATAGGACTTGAGATTATCTCGAATAGTTTGATTAAAATACATTTGCTTCTTTGCAAACATTTCTGTTTGTTGAACTTTAAGGTAGATAAGCACTTGTGTTTATCACCTTTGAACTTGAAGGTATATAAGCACTTGTGTTTATAACACAGTAATTGATTATGAGAACCATTGCTAGATCATTCGCTCATTCTCTAATGCAAAAGTGGATACCAGAGCTGCTGATGAAGACTGAAGGAAATAGTTATCGGGCAGCCAAATGTTAAGCTCTCCCAAAATGGTGAAGAAAAAATCCTTAATGCAACTAATATATTCCTAAAAATAAATACCTTTAAAAGCTAAAGTCAAATGAAAAATCATACAAATTTATTGGATGATTGAGGGACTCGCATGTCTAGAAACATCGTCTTGAGATGACCTTGCTTTGATTTGTAAGGTTTGATCTTGTATGGAACTGTAAATCTGAAAATGTTTATCCCAGCATACAAGCGTAACAAAATTTGCATTTACTCGCACTTGAAGAATGAGGGGGTTCATACTTGAAGATGCTGAATACTAGTTCTGCTGATAAACATGGACAGATGCTCTTCAAGGGTTTCCCAGATGAATGTAATGTTCTCAAGTTATTGAGGGATGGTGCGTGCCAAACAGGGGGATCAGCCAGTTGGAATTCTGAATGGGAGGCGCATGCCATGCCATTGATATCGCAGGCAAGTTTTATAAACTCCGTTCTAGTATACTATGTTTATTTAAAGAGCATGATATGGCATCGTGGACTAGATATTTCTTTTGAGCTGATGATTATAGCTTGGAGTTCATCCTTGTATTCAAACCTATCTGCGATTTATATGCATGAAATGCACTAGGTAATGGATGAAGTGATATAACCTTCCACCCTGAAATTCAACCCTCAGTAAGTAGGGTGATGGTGATTGATTTCTTAGTTTGGTGTAGATATTGGAAATATAACCTTTTTATATGCTTGGATAGCAGTCAAGCTTATCATAAATGCAAATGGCATAGCCAAGGTGTATAGTTTCGAACATATTATTTTAAGTTTAGAGTATCCAAATTTAATTGAAAAAAGGTTGGATTAATGGTTGTCTTCTCTTATGGTTGCTACGGGCCAGCATTTTTCACCTTTGGGTTTCAGATTCAGGTCCGAACACATTGATGGGTTTTAGATTCATGTCCTGGTCGGTAGGCTTGATTTTCGTTCTTCACTTGTTGATTTTCATTTTTCAGGTAGTGACTCGGTGAGCATTTAGTAATTGAACACCTTGGGCACATTTGAGACCTTCAACACGAGCATGGGTTTCGACTCACTTTAATTTGAGGTGCTGGTCGTCTTTTGATAAATTGTCATGTTCGTCCCGCCGGCCTAGATTTAAACTCAGGTTCGTTATGTTTTGCGAACCAGCTCTCCCCTAGATTGGTTGGGGATGATGAAAATTACTAATCCTAAAAACTTACTAGACACGGTAGCAAAATAAATTGCTTATTTTGTACTTGAAAGATTGGGCATCTCTTGGTCTGCTCTGTTATTTGGAGACTGGATTCAGAATTTACATAGCTTTATTTAATTTTTCTGAGAATTAAGGTTCCCCAAAGCTCAATAATGTGCGACAGGATTGCACGATTGTGACTTGGCTGAGAAACTTAAAAAATCTCATGCTGTCAAAGGTTCTGGGCGATTTTGAGTCTTTTTGCTATGAACTTTGGACCTGATTCTGAGGCATATATCCTAGAAAAATCTATTCTATTCTGAGAACCCAAGTGAACAAAGCTATGGTATCAAGCATATTAGAGCTGACACAAATAATCAACCTTTTGGCTTTTACTATGGAATATTCAAGCTACCATTGTTGGTCACAGTGACGTGCAGTGTGCCAAGAGTGCAACGGCGTGACTTCTACTTGTGGGTATGCCCATTTTCATATTTGCTTGGTTTGCATAATTTTTGCTTGTTTGCCCAATTGTTATTATTGTTGATGCTATTCGAGTGTCAATCTGATAGGGAAGAAAATTTCTATATACACCAATCCATTAACTCATGTCACCACATTTCATGTTGATTTTGTTCGATCAAGTTGATCGAACAAAGTCAATCTGAAATGTGGTGGCGTGAGTTAATGCAGTGGTGAAAATAGGAATTATCGGAACAGCAGTGCCGCTAGCTCTTGCTGTCAGGAATGGGCGATAGATCGCCCATGAATAGAGCTGCTAACCTTTTCGTTGGAGGTTCAGTGATCTACAAAATATTTTGTGATTGATTTTCTTTAATTGAGCTTGGGATATAAGAATTCATTGGTACCATTTAAGTCAAAAAGCTTGAGAAACAATATTGAGATGGATAGCTTAATTCGTGATATACGAAGAAGCGTAACCCGAAATATTGGGAATGGGTGGCTGGATGCTCCTACGAGGATTTTCTATTTTTAAAGCTATGAGAGAGAAATTATAGCCTTTTTTGGTTTGTCTTGTTTTCAATATTAAAAAAAAAACAGAAAATACGTTTGTTTTGAATTTTTTATTTTTTTATTCTTTTAAAATAAAATACAGTTTTTGACTTAAAATTTTTAAAATGTAGAAAACGAGAAAAAATTATTTTTTGTGTTTTTTATAGAAATTATCAAACTGATTAAAACATAGAAAACATTCAAGGTTGAAATTCGAAATATGTCTAAAGCAGTTTTTTAAATTATAAATTAAATTTGTTTTCTATTTTTATGAAACTTAAAATAGAAAACTTAAAATTTAAACAGAAAATTTGAAACAGAATACTCAAAATAAGCAACAGTCCCTATATATATGAGTATGGTGTACGGGTGGGGAAGGAAATTCTAGCCATAATATGTATGGTCAATAGCCCTTCTTGAACTCAATTGATGAAATGCAAAATCCTAATTTGTCTTTTGTGAAGGACCGGTATGGAATGCAATGTAATAGAATATTGGAACACAATATCACACGATACACCGAGTTATGTGAAAAATCTCCCTTGATGTGAGAGAGTAAACATTCAATCCCAATCGAAGAAACAACCAAGAATTAAGAATTCTTGATATAAAGAAATAAGAATCAATTAACTCTATATTAGGGTTAACGAGGGAATCAATTCCCTCTTCATTCTCTTTTCAATCTGAGCTCGGATACTTGGCGATCAAACGTCTTGATGAGAATGACAGTCTTTCTTTCTTTCGGCTTGTGGTTTTCCATCTTTTATCGAAAATCAGTAGGTTTTACGATCGTGTTGATCACTATGAGCTACTTATAACGACTGTTAGTCTTTTATCTTTCAAACACCAGTAGGTGCTACGACTGTGATGGGCACCACAGGTTAACCATAACGGCTACTGGTCCTTCGCTTTGAAACCTGCGGCTCGCTCCGATTTTACTGACTCACATGTTGAAAAGCCTATACCATTCTAATTTATTACAATAACGACAACAAAGGCATATGTAGCTTCAGTCGATATATAAAGATAATCTCACTTCGCCTCTAGTCTACATATATCAGTTTGGCTGTATTTTAATTTTTATAGGAAAAACAATTTATATCATAATATATAATTTTTATATACTTTTTACAATTCATTCTCGTCTGCTCTGCCTCCTGAATAGTAGCCATCATATTAACAAACAAGTGCTCGCCTCGTTTTCGGTGTCCCCAGCCTTTCCTGGAGTAAAGACAAACCCGTGTCATTCCTCAAAAGAGACAAAATCATCAAACCTAACAGTAACGCAACTACCCAATCACATATATTTGTAGGATAAATATACGTAAAATTTGATAATTTTAATGCACTGATTATCTATTATATAACACATAATTAAGCTTAACAGTAATACTTAAACAATAAATTAAAAAAAGGCAAAAAAATTGAGAAAAAAAATTAAAACATATTCCAGCTAGGCGCTTGTGCATAAGGTAATAATAATAATTATTATTATTGTGCCACACAGAGATGATCACTCTGTTCCTTGGGGACCATATTATATTGTATTTATTGATGAATAGGTAGACTTGTACCCGTATAGTAAATACCAATACCAATATACATAATTTTTATGTTTTTTGTACACCGCGAATATATAATATCCAAATATTCCGTTTGCTTTCTCCAATTTTTTTGGCTGTTGGATATCTATCACTTCCATCGCATCTCATCATGTGCAGTATTATTCTTCCTTTTCATTATTGAGAGCACGTTTCCTATCTCATTTCCATTATTAACGTTTAGTTTCTAAATTTTATTTTTATTCTTATAATTATTTATATATAAGTTTATCTGTAATTTTCGCTATATCCAAAACTATCGATATAAGCCTTATTAATAACTCATATTAACTATCACCGTTCGAGGATTGGATCGACCCTAATTCTTTTTCTTTTTCTCTTGTTTGATGTTTGTTTGTTTTTGTTGATTGTGTGATATATGGATGTGCATGGTGCTCAAGGTTAGGGCGGGTCATATCACAAATTTTTTGATATTTGATGATAGTGTTTTCTAGTGGATAGTTGTGGACGGTTAGATTATTTCTGAACAACTGTTTAATTCTTTAACGTTATTATATATATATATATATATACTTTTATTTACCGAAAAAAATATAAACTATCACGCGGAACATAGCCTGAGCTATGTAATCTTAGCTGGTTAGAGCATTGGACATATTAGTAGAACTCTAATTTTATAAGTTAGTCAGTTTATAAAACTTGATTTTAAATGGCGTATTAGATAGGTTAAATCACTAGCTATCAATAGCTAGTTATTTAGTTAGCAAAAATGGACTTTCCCCGTAAAATTATATTAAATGTAGTTAGAATTAATAAAGATAGTGAAATTAATAAAGTGTTTTTGATGGTAAAATACTAAAATTAACAACAACAAAAAATAAAATAGGAGAGAAATAATCTATGAAATTAATAAAATATTAGAATATTAAATGTAGCTAGTGATTTAACATATCCATTATAATAACATATTGGTAAAAGAAAACTCTTTATTAATGTAAATAAATAGGGGATAATAATTATTTATAAGAGTCACTGCAATGCAAATGCTCTTAGCGATAGCTTTGTGTTCAGGGGCTATTGATTAATGCATGCTGGATTTGCTTCAAATTTGGAGGGGGCAAATGGGTTCCTCTAGTTGATGACGGAACTTAGAAAGTTGCCCGTGTAATGCTTTCCATATTAGAGAAACAATTATTCTTATAATAAGGCGCGTGACGTTTTTGTTTATAGTTTACTATTTTATTGACTTTTAAATATGAAATGGTATTAATAAATTACATTTTGAGATATCTATTATACAAAGCATGACACATTTTGAAAATATTCCCCAAAATATGTCAAGACATTTTCGGTCGTAGAAATGTCAACCGTCAGATTAAATAGAGGTGTAATGGGTAATAAATAGGGTGTAATAAATTAATGGGGTGAATAATAAATTGGGGTAGAGTTAATAAAGTGGGGTGAGGTTGGTAATAAAGTGGGTTGATGTGAGGTGAGAATATTTTTTTATAATATTAATATTTTTAATAAAAGTGAATTTTTAATAATTTATTTAATAAAAATTATAAAATATTATAGTTAAATTTTTTAAAATATTGAGGTAATCCAAATAAGACTAATATTATACAATAATTTCAAAATTTTAATATTATTTTATGATTTATAATTTTATTTTTTCGTTAATTTTTTGGAAAGACTTGCCAACATATATTTTTTTGATGATTTTTATTTTGCGAGAGTGGAGTGCTTATCGTGGCGAAGGCACGGGTAACCGCTAGTATATATATATATACTCCAACCCCCCAACGTTTCTTTTGTCTCCACAGGCAACACGTACAAGACGCTCCTCCACCACAGAGCATCCTTCGCCTCTCTTCTCGGCCACCACCACCTACTGCACGTCGCCTCTCTTGTGTTTTCTTTCATGATCATTTGATATCGAGAGCGCGGTCCCGCCGGCTGGGGTGCATGATCCTTAATTAACCTGCGCCATTAGATCAGCTGAGGCTTAATTATGAGTAATACTGGAGGAGAGAATTACTCGTTGTTCTCTGCTCTTTTGAGGAGGCGAGGATCAATCGAGTACTCAGAGGTAGCATTAACCACCTCCGACTACGACGACCACGACCACAACAACAATATTATTATTGATCATCATGACGATAACAACGATGTTCATGATATCAACCGGATGCTACATCCAGTTCCTCAATATAAGGCGGCGACGACGACGAAGCGGCCAAGATTGCCGAGGAGGAACCAGCTCGGTGGGTGGGTGTTCGGGTCGATCTTGATGTTGTTCTTTATCACAATGTTGACGAAGTTTTATCTGCTCAGCAGTTTCCCTGATCTCCACATGACGAGGGAAAAGGGATTATTCCGGCATGCTTCCGATTCCGGTGCGGCATCGTCACAGAAAGCCATCCTCGACGACGACGATGGTGCTGGTGGCAGCAGGACTGGTGGTGCCGGAGTATTCAATGGTGATGATCGACAAGTGATCACCGATCAGCGATTGCACCCGAAAACTATTCCGGTCCGTTTGATTCCTAGCTCCTTCCATCTCACCTACCGTATATTGCATTGCATATATAATATTTGCTTTTCTCGTTGATAAATGATAACCTTTTTTATTATTCTTCAGCAGGAATATGCCCTTGTTTAGACGAGGTTTCTACTTTTCTTTTAATTCAAAAAACAAATAATACCTTTCAAAATAGCTAATAGGATATTTGATTTGTCTGTTTTTTATTTTTAATTTTTAGTATTTAGTTTTTAATTTTTAGTGTTTAGTTTTTCGTTTTTAGTTTTCAATAAAAACAGAAAACAGAAAAACGTGTTTGGTTTATGATTTATAATTTAAAATTTATAATTTGTCGGACCTTGAGTTTTTTTTTCATGTTTTAGATGTTTTGATAATTTCTACCGAAAATAAAAAAAATAGTTTTTTATCGTTTTCTGCATTTTGATGATTTTGAACTAAAAACTGTTTTTTGTTTTTAGAAAATAAAAAATTTAAAACAAACGCGTTTTCCGCTTTCTACAAAACAAAAAACATAGAAAATAGAAAACAGATCAAAGCAAACACAGCCTTAAATTTGTAGTCGTCAAAATTGATTGTGCAAAACATGCATATAACCAAGGATCATGATATTTAGGTGAAGTTAGGTTATGAGTTCAAACTCCAGTAGAAAAAAAAAAATCCAGTAGAAAAAATATTATTGAGTTCACGTGAGCACTAGACATGATATAGAGTTCAAAAAGATATTATTGTGAGAGGGATTTTAGATTAACTAGGTTCTTTTATGCACCTTCTTTTTGTCTTTTTAGATTGTTTTTTGTCTCTCTCATAGTCAACCTGGTGTTCACGTGAGCACTAGACATGACAATTGGGCTCTACTGGGTCAGCACTGTGCCTGAAAATTGGAGCTCAAACTCGGATTGTTGGGCCCATCCTGAATACATGTCGGGTCAAGTCAAGGCCCAACTTGTTTGATGGAAAGCCCCAACTTGAGCCTAAGAGCATCTTCATTGGTATATAGGAAATTTAGAGATTTTCGGACTGCAAATAGTAAGAGTATTATAAAATGATTTTTTTAGTGTGGGTGAAATTTTTTTGCATGTTGATGGAGATTAGTTGTATGAATAATGAGAGTTTTATGTATGATTTTTTGAGAGTCTCAATAGTAAGCTCTATGGGCGTGTTTGATTGTAGGATAAGAAAATGAGGGATATGGAATAATGAGGGATATAAGGAGGAATTGTAATAATGGGGGATATGGTGTAATGGGGGATTATTTTTTAAGGTGTTTGTTTGGTAGATATAAGTCGTTGGATAATTCTTTAGTGAAAAAAATTCGACGGAAAAATTTCCACCAGTGAAGTTTGGCTGAAAATTTTCATTGGGAAAAAGTTTGTTGGAAAATCTTCGCCGGCAAATCTTCGTCAGAAAAATTTCGTCGGAAAAAAGTTCGTCGGGAAAAAAGTTCGTCGGGAAAAATTTCGTAGGAAAAAAGTTCGCTTGGAAAAAGTTCGTCGGGAAAAAAGTTCGTCGGAAAAGGTCGTCGGAATTTTTCGTCGGAAAAAGATCGCCGAAAAATTTTAGTCGGAAAATTTTCAACGAAAAAAGTTCGTCGGAAAAAATCGCCAAGAAAAGTTCACCGGAAAAATTTCGACGGGAAAAATTTCACCGGAAAAAGTTTGTCTGAAAAATCCCACCGGGAAAATTCACCGGAGAAATTTCGCCGAAAAAGTTTCGTCGGAAAATTTTTCGTCGGAAAAGGTCGTCGGAAAAAGTTTGCCAGAAAATTTCCGTGGAAAAAATTTCGCCGGAAAAGTTCGAAGGAAAATTTTCGCCGGAAATTTTTTCGTCGAAAAAGGCCGTCGGAAATTGTTCAGTGGAAAATTTTCGTCTGAAAAACTTCACCGGAAAAAGTTCATTGGGAAAAGTTTGTCGGAAAAAGTTCGTCGAAAAAATTTCGTCGGAAAAAGTTCGCCGGGAAAAACTTGCCGAAGAAATTCCGTCGGAAATAGTTCGACGGAAAAAACTTCGTCTGAAAAAGTTCGTCGGAAAAATTTCGTTGGAAAAGTTCGTCGGAAAAAGTTCGTCCAAAAAATTTCATCGGAAAAAGCTCGTCGAAAAAATTCGTTTGAAAAAATTCGACGGAAAATTTTCGTAGGAAAAAGTTCGCCGAAAAAAGTTATCCGACATATCCTGCATTGACATTATAAGCAATACCACTTCCCCTCATTACTCCATATCCCTCATTTTTACAGTATTCTAATCCAAAGGTACTATATATCCCCACCTTTTTTTTTTATACCA
>JAOWBR010167798.1:0-11643 GCA_028571145.1 Dionaea muscipula
GTAACATCATGAGGTTCCGTCCTAGTTCCCCCATCGCGAACGGAAGAACCTCAGGACGTTGTGACACCCGAAGGTGGTCTTAGCTTCCACACAGGGAAGAAATCCAAGGACCTGAAATCCAAATCCATATCCCATATCCAAAACTCAATAGGCATACAAGCCCCAATATAAATCAATGGAAATCAACATCTCGATGAAAATGGTTTTCCAACAAAACCAATCCACATGTAAAGTATGGGGAAACAATGAGAAAATACCGGTCATTCATGTACCAATGTCCATACATCAACTCACTTGAACAAGTGCAATCAAACCTCACTAAGAATCCGATCACCCGAGCACGAGGCGCCCAATGGAATCACCACAAGTCCCTGACACAAAATCGTGGACAAAAGTTTTAAAATCCGCTCAACGACGAAACGAAAAGGTCAACATAAAAAATGACCCAAAACTCCTTATTCTATACCCCAATCACCTCCTAAGATGGATCCAATGTCAATCCCCGACCCACCGGAACCTAGCCTCAAAGGGTCACAGTCAACCGAATCAGGAAAATCCTAAGGGGCAGAAAAATCAACGGCGGACGTCCTCGAGGACGTCCGAAAACGGTTCTGTTCTTTTCTAAGAATGCAGCTTTGTAGGGTGGATGCCGCGGTGGACGTCCACCGTACAAAAACTGGATTCTGCAGAAAAATGCAGAAGTCCGAATCCCTTCCAAAACCAAACCAAATCGGCCAATACTTAACCAAAACACATCAAACAAGATACAAAGCATGTATCATGCCTAACTAAGCCTTCAAGAAACATCAAACTCATGCCACAACCTAAACAACTTCATCAAAAAATCCAAATCAACCCAAAACAACTTAAAACCGAAAAAAACTCATGGATCTCATGGAAACTCACTCCAAACTCAACATGAACACTTCAAACGAGTGTCAAACAATATGTCAAGGCATGCCAAAGCCTTAACCATCATCAAACTTGTGCTAAACTCACAATAACCATATGAAAAATCCATCCATGGACATGAAACTAAAGAGAAACCATAACTTAACCAACACATACCTTAAAACAAGGAATGAAGACACTCTCCCAAGCTCCTAGAGGATGCCAAGAGATCCTCCACACAAACTCCAATCAAAACAAGTGCAATCCCAAGCAAAGAGATGAAGAGGAAAGAAAATCTCCAAAATCCTCCCCTTAGCTTCTTCTTCTTCCTTCTCTTCTATTCTTCTATTCTCTTTCCCTTGCTCTTCCTTCTCTTCTCACGGTACATGGGCAGACAAAAGGGATGGGAAAAACCTCCAACCAATCACAAACACTAAACCCATAATCACACTCCTCCCCCCTCATCATTAATTACAAGTCAAACAAGTCAACATAAGTGGCCAACCAATAATCCTTAAATCATGCGTGCACACTAATCCTTAACGCCTCAAATTCATCACCAAAAATCACGAAATTAAATCACGGTCCTAACGAACCCAAATTCAAAATATCGAAAAACAGTCAAATCACGACCCGTTAAATCTTAAAAAATCGGGGAAATCCAAACACGTTAATATGGTACTCGTTGGTCTCGTCTCATCATCCTGGTCGTGTCGGTATGTTCAAAATGGTCGTGCGGCATGCGATGAAAAAAGTAGCAAAACGGCTACGTAAAAACCCGAGAACACTATTCACGTAAAACACTATTCACGGAAAAACGAAAATTTCCCAACATGCTAAATCAAACAAAATGAGCATAAAACAATATAAAAATGACTATAAAACCCTGGGCATAACACACGATCCCCATCATAGAAAACCACAAGAGCGTGACTCATTCATAACCATTAGCGCCCATCCCGGAATGACGACCGGAACGATGTACCCTAACGGTATGATTGACCCTTCTCATGTCTGTGATTGACAGGATCACAATAAAGAGTCCTTTCCAAACATAGGAATATCAACTAAACCTAGGAAAACTCCACGAAGACCCGTAGGTCGAACATAATCAATAAATTACTCTAACCAACAACTGAAGCAACTACAGTGTATGCTAACTGTAGATAAAGCAAAGGGTGTGAAGGACATGATACCGAAACCATGGAGGTCTTGAACTACCCCCACCTTTTAGGATATAATAATATAATCGTTGTTGATTCCAATCTGGACCAGAGTGACCTTCTTCGGGTTCGGATTTGAGGTTGGTAAAGTTACTTGAGCAAAAACATTAAGCATAATTAACCATATGCTTGAAAACCATGAAAGGTGAATAACCTTTAATCATGTCCTTAATCCTCTCAAGGAGTCTCCAATAACCCTTAAATATCCTTATTCACATCCCTAGAGTCATATCCTCAAAGATCGGAACTCAAACAACACACAATGGAGCAAACAGCAGGGGAACGGACCTCCAGCCGAATGTCCGCCTCCGGACCTCCATCCGGACCTCCATGAGTTCTGCAGAAAACTGCAACTTCTTTCCCTTGCAAGATTTTGCTACAAACTTAACTCAACTTCAATTCTAACCTTCCAACCACATCAAAATACATGAACACAACATGTATACACCCTCCAGGAGCTGGATTAACATCAACTTTATCATTTCACTTTGTGAAAAAGGACATAAAGCATTAAAAGTTCTATACACTCTTCTTTTTCATTCTTTAACCAAAGAGTATCAAATAAAAGCTTTGATTCTTACCTCAACCAATCTTCCATGATAAGTTTTGATCTCTTCAAAGCCACACAAGAATACAAGTGGACAACCAAGGAAGAAATAAGGTAAACACTTTTTTTTCCTTCTTTTCTTCCTCTTCTTCTTTCTCTCCTTCCCTATCTGTTCTTCTTTCTCTTGGCCGGCCCTCTCCCTTCCTCCTAGTACCTTTGTTTCCTTCTCTTATTCCTTAAAAATCAGCTGGAGATCATCCTATTTATAGGCAAGTAACCATTATGGCTAAGCCATCAGGCAAGGAGGTGAAACATACACCTTGGTGTCAAGCTTTTAAACATCCTTTAGGTGACTCGCCAATTCAATGCCTATCCTTTAACTTTCAACCCTTATCGATCCAAGTCAACAATGTTGGCTGAGCTTATCCACTCCCAACTAACCATGGTCAACTAACCATAGTTAAATCCAACTAACCATGGTTAAGTTTATCCTTAACCAACCTTAGCCAAAGTTGTTCAAACCTTAAAATCATATATCAAAACCATCTAAAACTCATCAAATGGATACTCAAAATTCACCATTTTCCATGATGCTCATAACGGTAATAAAATCGTCAAAATCCGAAGCCCCGATTACAAAATGACCATTTTACCCCTTAAAATGCATCATTTTAAAATAAATCCAAATTAATTCCTAAAAATCACAAACTTATCACAACAAATCCCACTTTATTCCTTAACTATTTTCAAAGCCCGGTTAATCCGGTTTGAGGTATAACAATGATTTTTAACATTCTCGCTCACACATCTTCAAAATCGGTTCCTACATGTTAACATAATGATTTTACACATGTTAGAATCTTGTTTGAACCAATATGATGCAATTTTAGTTGTAAAATGAGTTTATGAAAACTGGTTCAAAAACCATATTTTTGGCTTTTCTCTGCAGAGGACGTCCCCAAGGACATCCTGCGCGTTAATTTTCTCGTGTTCAGCAGATTTAAAAAACTCGATTTTTGCTCCCAATTCTTCATTTCACGCGACAGAGGATGTCTCCTTATCCAAACCCTTATTTTTGTTTCCTCTCTCTTCGTCGACAACCACCATCCATCCATCTCTATCCTCAATTTCTTCCTCCACCTTCCTCCATTCCTCATTTCCCTTTCTCCCACTTCCAATTTCTCCATCTCCAAACTCTAACATGCCTCGCAATCAGCAAGGAGAAGGATGGAGTAAGAAGGGCAAGGCTCCCAAGCGACCACGAACGGCACCGGCAGGTATTATTTCTATCGATCATCGCCGCTTTGATAGTGAGTCACATGCATTGTTATGGGAGAAATTTGGTCACCGATCTGTCACTTCTGGTCATTCGATTTCATTGCCTGATCAGTATAGTAACCTGCTTGTTGACTATCTTGAGGGTGCTGGACTGGGCGCTTTAATGACTTTGCCAACGGTTCTCTATGAGGAATTAGTTAGGCGGTTTTATTGTAATTTGGTGACAAAAGAGTCTGTCCATTCTGACTTGGCACTTAGGATTTGATCATTTATAGGTGGGCGGAGAATGGAGCTTGATGTTCCCACTATTGTTGCTCTGTTTCATTTACCTGATGGACCAATTATCTAAGCTGAATCTGAGACTGACTTGATCAACTGGATAGATAAGCAGTTTGATGAGATGGGAAATCATATGCTTTCAGTTGAGCAATTCTTTAGTAATCTTTGCCCGATTAAGAGAGATTTGTTTAAGTTTATGGATGGTGATTTATTTCCAAAATTCTCGTTACTTCGATTGTGGATTTTGGATAATGTAGTACCTAAGAAAGGTCATCTCACATTCATTACACCCCTTGTTGCACTTTTGATTTTCTGCATCACCACTAGGAGAAGATTTAGTCTAGCATTTATCATTCTTAGAGAGATGGCGGCCATGGCTGTGGATAACAGCCGCTCACTGGGTTTTGGCGATCTTTTGACGATCGTTTTCATTAATCACGGTGTCGATTTGAGCCGAAAATTAAGCATCCAAACCATGGCAGCCATTAAGTCTTTCACGGTTAAGAAGAGTGGAGTTAAGAGACGACTCACCGCCGAACCTTTTGCACCTTCATCATCTACTGCCCCAACTTCTACTCCTACTCCTTCACAATATGCTATGTTGTCCCCTGAGTTTCAGAGTGCCTTTATGACCCTTCAGAATAACCTTACCAATGAGATGACTCGACAGTTTACTGCGATGCAAACACATTTTGATTCTCGGTTTGATGCTCATTTTGGTGATGGCTCATCTTCCATGCCTTCAGTTGCTCTAGTTCATCCTACCGATATCATTGAGGAGGAGGATGACGACGATGATGAGGATGAGGACGATGACGAGAATGAGGACGAGGATTCTGATGATGATGCCGAGGGGTAGCCCCACCCACCCGCCCTTGCTCTCTTCTTTTCTCTCCACCCTTTTTGTGATGCCAAGGGGGAGAAGTCTTTAGTACATTATGATTTGAAGAATGAGAGCATATCAGACATCTTTACTATGTTTTATGTTTTTCAAGATCATGTCGGACATCTTATTATGCATTATGTTTTATGTTCTCAAACTCCATCTTTATTATGCTTTGCTTTGGGTTGTAAAACTTTAACTCTATGGTTTGCAAACTTATCTTCTGTTGATGCACTTCACTTGTATTTATCCTTGATGTCTTGTGCATGTTTATCGTGATCATATTATTTCTATGGTTGAATGCACTCTTGATGTTTTATGCACAATTTGTGATAATTATGCTCCATCTTATGGTTACCTTCAATATTTCATATGATTGTGATCATAGATATTTATGATGAATGCATATATTGAGGGGAGTTAGTTATGATTGGATATGATCTTAAGGGGGAGTTTATTTACATGCTATTCAAATCAGATGTATTCATCTTATGAGTTCCTTAGTATGTCATCATCAAAAAGGGGAAGATTGTTAGTATTTGCATGTATATCATGTTAATCTAAGTTTTGATGATGATCATTATTTATGATGAAAACATATTTGCATGTATATCATGGGAGTAGTTATGGATTAGTGACCAACCCCGGAACACGAGCTCAAAAACTCTACGCGAGCTAGGCTCTTTAACCTTAGTTTCCAGCAGACCGCAAAGAACAACGCACTCCCTGACACAAAGCTCCCTGACCTCCCTCTGTTGGGTCACCAGATTCAAACCACGTGTATTCCACACAACGAAATTGTTCATCAGACAAGGGAAATGGGACCACCATGGTCAAACCCTAGCTCGACCTCACTCTATTTTCATTATTTTCCATCGATTTTCATGATTATACTCAAGTTTTACATTGATTTCACTTGGAAACATAGGAATTACCTTGTTATCATCCATTTTCATTATCTTCCATTGATTTCCATGATTATAACCAAGTTTTACATTGATTTCAAAAGGAAAAGCAGAAATTATCTTGTTCTCATCCATTTCCAGTCTTTCCCATCGATTTTTGTGGTTATAATCATGTTTTACAATGATTTCAGAGGGAAATAAAGGAATTAGCTTATTTTTAATAACTTCCATTCTTCTCCAATGATTTTCAAGATTATACTCTTATTTTACATTGATTTCACTTTGAAATGTAGGAATTAGCTTGTTTTCTATCATTTTCACTATTTCCCATCGATTTCCATGATTATAATCAAGTTTTAACATTGATTTCACATGAAAACGAAGGAATTAGCTTGATTTCATCCACTTTCATTGTTTTCCATCGATTTCATAATTATAATCAAGCTTTACATTGATTTCACTTGGAAAGGGAGGAATTAGTTTGTTTTTATCCATTTTCATTGTTTTCCATTGATTTCCATGATATACTCAACTACTACATTGATTTCATATGGAAACGAAGGAATTAGCTTGTTTTCATTCATATTCATTGTTTTCTATCAATTTCCAGAATTATACAAAAGGTTTACATTGATTTCACTTGGAAACGAAGAAATTAGCTTATTTTCTTCCATTTTCATTGTTTTCCATCGATTTCCATGATATACTCAACTACTAAATTGATTTCACATAGAAAAGAAGGAATTAGCTTGTTTTCATCCTTTTTCAATGTTTTTCATCGATTTTCATGAATATACTCAAGATTTACATTGATTTCACATGGAAAGGAAGAAATTATCTTGTTTTCATCCATTTTCATTATTTTCCATTGATTTCTATGATTATGCTGAAGTTTTACATTGATTTCACTTGGAAACGAATGAATTACCTTGTTATCATCAATTTTCATTATCTTCCATCGATTTTCATGACTATAATCAAGTTTTACATTGATTTCACATAGAAATGAAGGAATTAGCTTGTTCTTAACCATTTTCAATGTTTTTCATTGATTTTCGTGATTATAATCGAGTTTTACATTGATTTAACAGGAAAATGAAGGAATTAGCTTGTTTTTATTAATATCCATTCTTTTCCATGATTATACTCATTTGTTACATTGATTTCATATGGAAATTTAGGAATTAGCTTATTTTCTACCATCTCCATTGTTTTCCATCGATTTCCAAGATTATAATCAAGTTTCAACATTGATTTCACATGAAAACGAAGCAATTAGCTTGTTTTCATCCATTTTTATTGTTTTCCATCGATTTCCATAATTATAATCAAGTTTTACATTGATTTTACTTGGAAACGAAAGAATTAGCATGTTTTCTTTCATTTTCATTGTTTTCCGTCGATTTCCAAGATTATACTCAAGTATTACATTAATTTCATATGGACACGAAGGAATTAGCTTGTTTTCATCCCTTTTCATTATTTTCTATCAATTTACATGATTATACTCAACTACTACATTGATTTCATATGGAAACGAAGGAATTAGCTTATTTTATTCATTTTCATTGTTTTTCATCGATTTCCATGATTATAATCAAGTTTTTACATTGATTTCATAAGAAAATGATGGAATTAGCTTGTTTTCATCTATATTCATTGTTTTCCATCGATTTCCATGATTATAATCAAAATTTACATTGATTTCACATGAAAATGAAAGGAATTAACCTGTTTTCATCCATTTTCATTATTTTTCATCGATTTCCTTGATTATACTCAAGTGTAACATTGATTTCATATGAAAACGAAGGAATTAGCTTATTTTCATCCATTTCCATGGTTTCTATCAATTTTCATGATTATACCAAAGTTATATATTAATTTCACTAGGAAACGGAGAAATTGGCTTATTTTCATCCATGTTCATTATTTTCCATCGTTTTCCAAGATTATACTCAAGTTTTGCATTGATTTCACATGGAAATGAAGGAATTACCTTGTTTTCCAACATTTCCATTTTTTCCATCGATTTTCATGATTATAATCAAGTTTTACATTGATTACACATGAAAACGAGGGAATTAGCTTGTTTTAATACATTTTCATTATTTTCCATCGATTTCTATAATTATAATCATATTTTACATTGATTCTCACGGAAACGATGGAATTAGCTTGTTTTCTTCCATTTTCATTGTTTTCCATAGATTTTCATGATTATACTCAAGTTTTACATTGATTTTCACAAGGAAACAAATGAATTTTGATGTTTTCACCAATTTCTAATGTTTTCCATTGATTTCTTTGATTATAATCAAGTTTTACATTCATTTCATAAGGAAACGAAAGAATTAGCTTATTTCCATCATTTTTCATTATTTTCTATCGATTTTCATGATTATAATCATGTTTTACATTAATTTCACATGAAAATGACGAAATTAGCTTGTTTACATCCATTTTCATTGTTTTCCATCGATTTTCATGATTATACGCAACTTTTACATTGATTTTACATGGAAACGAAGGAATTAGCATGTTTTCATCCATTTTCATTTTTTCTATCGATTTTCATGAGTATACTCAATTTTTTCCTTGATTTCACATGAAAACGACGAAATTAGCTTGTTTTCATCCATTTTCTTTGTTTTTCATCGATTTTCATGAGTATACTCGTTTTACATTGATTTCACATGGAAATGAAGGAATTAGCTTGTTTTCAACCCTTTTTATTGTTCTTTATCGATTTCAATTATTATAATGAAGTTTTGTATTGATTTTTCACGGAAACAAAGGACCATTCAGACGTTGGAGGACATGCTTCGTGCTTGCGCACTGGATTGGAGCACCAACTAGGATGACCATTTGCCGTTGATGGAATTTTCTTACAATAACAGTACCCACATGACATTGCAGATGGCGCCTTATGAGGCATTGTATGGCAAGAAGTGCAGATCACCAGTTTGCTGTTATGAGATCGGTGAGAGACAGATCTTGGGACTAAAGATGGTTGAGGAGGCTACTCAGAAAATTGCTATGATCAGAGATAGACTATTGACAGCTCAGAGCCTCCAGAAAACTTATGCTAATAAGAGACGTTGAGACCTGGAGTTTGAGGTGGGTGATAAAGTATTCCTGAAAGTGTCCCCATGGAAAGGGGTGATTAGATTTGAGAAGAAGGGGAAGTGTTGTCTCTGATACATTGGTCCATTTGAGATCCTAGATAGAGTTGGTGCAGTATCATATAGAGTTGCCTTACCACCGAGTTTAGAGGGTGTGCACAATGTATTTCACGTGTCTATGTTGAGGAAGTATGTGCACAACTGTTCTCATGTGATTGATTATCAGCCGTTGCGTGTAAGAAAGGATTTAACATATGAAGAACTGCCAGTTGAGATCCTCGACAGGAAGGAGAAGGTGCTACGGAATAAATCAGTTCAGCTTATAAAGATTCTGTGGCGTAACCACGCAGTGGAGAAGGCGACTTGGGAGCGCGAGGAGGAGATGCTCGACAAGTATCCTCATCTTTTCTCTGAGGTATCACCTTATTTCTGGTTCCGGAGACGAAACCTCTTCAAAGGGGGTAATGATGTAATAACCCGATACTCTGGAGCTAGTTATTTTTCTTTTTCTCCTACTTTGGACAGGGTCGACCCATAGGCTTGACCCAAACACCCATTTTATTCCCTTTTTGACGCGAACCCGGCGGATTGGCTACCGACTAACCCGGCCGAGTAAGCTACCCGAGGATCCCTTCTAACTGCATGGGATAGAACTACGACCCAACGGCACCAAACGTCGCGAACCTTAGACTTAACCGTGACCCAACGACTATTTGGATGACGTGAACCTTGGCACATGATGACGTCACAATCGAATGCGATAGTTCGATTGATAAGTCAAGTTGATCTCCCCAAATCCACACGGTTTGATCGAATCCCTTTCGGAACGAAGAGAAAACTCACAAATTAATTTTAAAACTGATTGAATGTGTTTTACAACCCTAGAGAGAGTTTATATAGGCAAAGGATGAAATAAGGAAATAAATCCATGTAAAATAAAATAGAATCCGCGTAAAATAAAGCCTAAATCGGCCCCGACGGGCGCCTGTTGGGATGGTGTCGGGGGCCCACTAAGCCTGCAAAATTCAAAGAAAACAAGCTCTACGACGGGCGCCTGGATTTGGTCTGTCGGGTGCCTGGTGGCTGGTGGTCGGGTGTCGGCTCTGGACAGAAGCTCGGGCGTCAAAAGAGGAGCCTGGTCGGGTGCCTGTCGAGGTGCGTTGGGATCCCGATCCGCCTGTGTTTCAACTCCTCGAATGCACAAAACACTCTGATTTGATTCGTCGACTCCGCCGCTTGAACTCCCAATATATGATTGAGCCAAAATACGTTAAACGCACCCAACTAATACCTCTTAAAATGCTTTATCACAAGTCCTCGTGGTCGGACCGTCCGTGACTCAAACCGAATCATCTTCACCCGTAAGTAAGCCGACCAGAATCGCATCTTCCCCCTTCTCTTGAAAAGGATTTGTCCTCAAATCAAAATCAACACCTGAAACAAACAGACGCGATTCAGCAAGAAGAAAGATAACATGCAAACTAAGCACTCCGAAACACAACACTAAAGAGCAGATGACCAAATGAAAATGAGCTAGCATACGATAATCAAGTAACTCATGTAATACACCGGGGTCGAAAACCCGAGATCACAGAACAAATAAGGGCACGTCACAAGACAGAAATGACAAATCGGTAATGACATAACTACAATGATTAGTGACACCAACAAAGATAATGATCTCAAAAGAGACCAAAGCCAAACCCCGACAAAAAAATGTAACAAAGAAAACCAATAAAATCAAATTACTACCAGGGTCACAAGTTGGTACTAAGACAAAACAGTATACACGCAGCCATACCCTGATGCTGGGATTAAAAACCGAACTAGACCAAACAAATAGAAGCGTGCCATAGGGAAAATATGACTCAACTACCCCAAAACCCAATACAACATAACCACTCCAAGAGACGATAAACAAACTAGGAACTCGATTAGTACTAAATTGAAGTGTGCCAGGGTAAGAAAATATAGATATATATCAAGGAAATGTACATAGTCTCCCGCTCGGCACCCGTCCCGTATCAAACAATCGTGCCATCTAGGGTGGCCGACACGTCAACAAGGTCAGGGAGTGAACATATGCCAACATAAAACAGATCAATAACTAGCTACCGAAGTAAATCAGGTTTTGCATCAAACGCATACTCCGATATAAGATCATCAAAACGAGGCACAACATCCTAGGCACTATCAACATGCAAGAAAATAGTAGACAAACATGTAAACAAACTAGATGTAGTAATTGAGCTAAACGACTCAACGACCCTTTCAATCATTTCACATGCCACTCCTGTTGACACCAGGGCGTTGGGCGCGCGAAGGGGCAGGGCGAGAAGTCCCAAGACGAGCACGGTTCTGGGCGTCCTTTGAATGGTAAAACAGGAAGACATTAAGCTGATTGGGGCGTAAGGATAAGAAGGTGCGCCGCACCTCAAAGCACGGCCCACGATGAGAACGTGGGATGGAAATGGCCACGACTTTGGACGCTATGGATAACAGTTGGTTAACT
>JAOWBR010167809.1:0-11643 GCA_028571145.1 Dionaea muscipula
GGTTATGAGCTATTCGGATTTAGACTATGCTAAAGACTTAAATGGGAGAAAGTCTTAGTCTGGATATATGTTTACTTTTGTTGGCGTCGCCGTTAGTTAGAAGGCTAACCTTCAGAGTATTGTGGCGCTATCTTCCACTGAGGCTGAGTATGTGGCGTTGACTGAGGCAATCAAGGAAGTATTGTGGTTGTGTCATTCGGTGGAGTCATTTGGGATTGCTCAGACTGATCGCTCAGTATTTTGTGACAATCAATCTGCGATTTGCTTAGCCCATGACGACAGGTGCCACGAGAGGAAGAAGCATATAGATGTTCGGTGTTGGTTCATCAGGTCTCACATCAAGGATGGTGATGTGAACGTGGTCAAGGCTGGGACAGAGGATAACCCAGCTGATATGTTCACGAAGGTGGTTACAACTGTGAAGTTTGATCACTGCGTTGGTTTGATTGGCATGGGTAAGTGTCCTACTTTGTGTTGAGAAGATGGCGTCATGTGGAAGATGTTGTTTTTGTTTGTTTATTTGTTTATGGCATTGAGGTGGAAATTTGTGATGATGTGCGATGCCACTGAACCATGGCGTTAGCCTTCTCCAAGCTGTGGCGCCAGGTCTCAGTCCTGCCGGTGGCGCCTAACTCACTGCTATGGCATAGTTGGGTTGATTTTGAGATTTAGAGAAGTGTGGCGAGTTTGGTCATTTTTATGATGCTTCTCATATTGAGATTAGTCTATTGACCAAGTTTGGGGGTTGGTTGTTGTATGGTTTGGAAGATTGCTGAGGACGTCGCCATGGTGATGAGGCCCATGGCGATGGCTGCTCTATTCTGCCTTTTGTGACTTTGTTCGTGGCTGCTCACTTCGTGAGGATGGTCTAAAAGATGGGTAGATCCTATTGGTCATCTTAAGCATCTTTGTTGAAGCTTGGAGTGGTCTAACTTGGAAGGTGTCGCCACCAGTGGAAGGCTTCGTCACGGGTTTTATGTCTTCGCCACGGATGTTGTCATCCCGCCTATAGGCCTTACCGCCACAGTCTATTTTTTCTAGATTCAATGTATCTAGTTTGTTTTAGGCAAGTCCTATATTTTAGACAAGAATCTCGGAGAGATTATTCTCTCCAGATTTAGTTTCATTTGTTTTGTACTGGTATAAATACCTGTATTGGTGCCTCACGCAAATAGAGGCCAAAGCATGCATTCTCACTTTCATATCAGCGTGTATTTGTTTTGTACTACCTTTCCTTTGTAAACACTCATTAGTAAAGATAGATTCGTTTATTCTGCAATTTGTTCGTAACTCGAGTTATTTTTCTCTGATCATTGCGGTTGCCTCGAGTTCGACTTTTGGTGACCTTTCACGCACAGGTCGCTACAGGTGACCTCTTGGGAGGTGATATCTAAGTACGAGTGTGGATAGTCAGTCGTCATTTCAAGTTGAACTCCCCCCTCTGACGGTCTCCCCAGTCCCCAACAATCGGTATCAAAGCCGATAGTTCAGTTATGACCCGCATAATGATTTCCGGTGTTCCGCCTCCACCGATGACTCCCGGTAAGTGGAAGGCCTCATATCACTAGTTACAACAAGCAAGGATACACTCTTAGGAAGTGACACAGGCGCTTGTTAAGTGAGGAATATGGAGTGATTGTGCAGCTGTTGTTCATGGGGGAGCGCACCGATGTGGATGGATTCACACATGAGAGGGAGATTGTTATGTGCATGTGATGAATTAAGGAGAAGCTCACATCGGGGAAGAAAAAGAAATGTTTATATGGAAAAGATATGATGACTATATCACCAACTGGTTAACCACTTTTCGTGGAGCAGAGTTCATCAGAACTTCGTAATTAAGTGTGCTTGAACTGGAGGATGGGTGACCTCTTAGGAAATACTATCCAAGTACGGGTGTGGGTAGTCAGTCGTCATTTCAAGTTGGGCTCCCCCCTCTGACGGTCTCCCCGACCCCCAACCATCATCATCCCAATGTCATGCTACAAATCTCAAATCTCAGATTCATCCATTGATTTAAGGCAATACACATGAAAAAGCTAAAAATCTCACCTTGGGCGGAAGATGCTCAAAACCTAGCTCAAAAGTGGATGGATCATGATCCTCTCAAGCTAATCAATCTCCTCCTTCTCCAATGCTTTGGTTTCAGCTCTAAATGTGAGAAAAATGGAAGAGAAGAAGGTGAAGAACAGAAGAGAATGAAGAGGGAGATGAGACGGGGACGGTCAAGAGGAAGGAAGGAATGGAAAAATGAGCGAAAGAGTTTGTTCTTAAACCCAAGTGAGGGTAAATGGGACTTTTCACCTCCATTTAATTGGAAAAAAATCAGCCCAATATTCAAAATGGTCCCCAAGTGGGTTTGAACCCTCAAGCAAACACAACCAAGTCTCTTCCTCATTCCATTGGTCTAGACCGGTTTCTTATCTTTTAAATGAACTTGGTTAAATAAATATGGGTTGTTACATCAATAGTACAGGACGATGGCACACGACTTACTACAACAGTTTGATAGCTTCGGGATTTTCCAAGTTCCTAGAGGTCAGAACATGAAAGCAGATGCGCTATCTAAGCTTCGGTCATCTTCAAGCCTGAGCTCCACAAGAACAATCTTCGTGGAAAGGATAGCAAAGAGAAACACTTAAATGACCCGAAAGGTACTTCTCGTCCCATTGGCGAACCAAACTGGATGATCCATGAATTTTTAGAAAACGGGACAGTCCTGACCGACAAAGTGGAAGCAAAGAAATTACGCATCAGAGTAGCTAATTACCGACTCATCAATGGAGTCTTGTACAAATAGCTATATCAACACTTATGTGCCCGCTGCTTGACTAAGGAAGAGTCTCAGTACGTCCTGAAGGAAGTTCACGAAGGGTCATGTAGGGGGCACCAGGTAGGGGCTACTCTTGCTAGAAAATTCCGACTTCAAGGATACTATTGGCCTAATCTCAGAGCGAAAGCAGAAGAATATGTGTTGTGATGTGAGCCCTGCCAAAAGAATGCTAAGAAGACACATCAACCAGCTAATAACATGAACCCCATCATGACCCCTGACCCTTTTCCATGTGGGGGATGAACATCTAAGGTCCGTATCCATCCGCACCGTGCGGCAGAAAGTTCCACTTGGTAACTGTTTACTACTTCACCATATGGGTGGAAGCCGAACCAGTGGTCAAGATAACCGGAGCAGAACTACAAAGTTTCTTGTGGAAAACATCATTTGCCTCTTTGGGGTACCATATGCCATAGTCACAGATAATGGGACTCAATTGGAAGATAAGGGTTTCCAAGAACTATGTGATGAGTTTGAAATCAAGCACCAGTTTGCTTCTGTGGCTTACCCATTGTCCAATGGATAAATACAGGTAACCAACCGGATTATAATAGAAGGCTCAAAGGCACGAGTAGGACAATATAAGGGAGAGTGGGTTTATGAGCATCCCACCATTCGCTGGTCCGATCGTACCACCCCAGAACAGCCACAGGAAGAGCGTTATTCAGCTTAACCTACAGGGCTGAAGCGGTCGTTCCTGTGGAAGTAAGGATTCATTCCTGCCGAGTCGATCATTTTTACAAAGACTCTAACGAAGCCAGCCTAAAATAAAACCTCAAAAATGTTGAAGAACAAAGAGAGGAAGCAGTACTCCACATATAGCTTACCAGCAACGAATTGCCCGTTACTACAATAACCAGGTCAAAATCCGACAGTTTCAAGTTAGCGATCTCGTCCTCCATGATGTCAAATTAGAGAAGGGAAGGGAGGTTATCGGAAAGTTGGCATACAATTGGGAAGGACCATATCAGATATCAAAAGAAGTACACCTAGAACCTACAGGCTGCAGGCCTTGGACTAGCGCGACATTGCTAGCACATGGAACATCAAGCACCTACGACAATATTACCAATAATTTCATGTATCAATAGTCTCATGTAATAGTCTCATTTGTCATATGTACTGTTATACACAGGAAAAAGCACACCACGAGATTGGTTGTAATTCCCGGATCGATAGAAGAAGCTTAGAGCATCTTTATTGGTACCAAAAAATTAGGAAGCAAAAAACTCTAAAAAGTTGAGGTGTAAAGTGACTTTGGAGATTTTTAGAGGGTATCAAAAAATTAAGAGGAAAAAAACACTGTAATTCCACAGTCGTATTATGCATTTCTTTCTCTCTCTCCTTTTCCCCTACTCTTTCTCTCTCTTTCTTTTCCCCACTCTTTCTCTCTCTTTCTTTTCCCTCACTCTTTCTCTCTCTTCCTAGAGCCTCACTCATTTTCCAGGAATCGAATTTTGGCCTGGCACTATCCATTTCATTATCCAGCAACTGGTAAAAAAACACATAAATTTGTTGCTCCAATGTGAAGGAAAAAACTGGAAAAAACAACAAAAATCTGACTTTTATGTACCGATAGGGATGCTCTTATAAGACATGATATGAAATACTATTTCACCATCTGGTTAACCACTTTTCTTGGAGCAGAGTTCATCAGTTAAGCATGCTTAGACTGGAGTAGTCCTTAGGATGGGTAATCCCTTGGGAAGTACTATCCAAGTACGGGTGGGGGTAGTCAGTCTTCATATCAGGTCGTAGTAAGCACGGTAGCATACTGCCCCGAGCGCACCCCAGCTCGCCGCCCAAGGTTGCATGGCTGTACGCTGCTCCAGGCACATGTCAGCCCGCCGTGCTCCGAGTGCATCCACATTTCGCCCAGAAACAGGTGATAACATTTGGCGCCGTATGTGGGAAATGAAACAAAAGGTTACGTTTCCTCACAATCCCTGATGAATGGAGTGAATATCCGTGATGAAATCAAGTTTGCAACGACCTGATAGCCTATAGAAGTCTGTACCCTGGGGCGCAAATCGGGCTAAGGACTTGGTATTCACAGATCACCTTTGACGAGAAGGCAACAGAACGATCCCCGAAAATGTAGGGGTAAAAACATCAAATCCCATGCCTTAACTCTTGACAGAGTACACCAAGGGGTTGGGGGCAAATTTTATACACGGGAAAAAGCACGCCATGCGATTGGCTGTAATTCCCGGATCGAAAGAAGAAGCTTATAAGACATGATATGAAAGACTATATCACCATCTGGTTAACCACTTTTCGTAGAGCAGAGTTCATCAGAACTCCGCAATTAAGCGTGCTTGGACTGGAGTAGTCCTCAGGATAGGTGACCTCTTGGGAAGTACTATCCAAGTACAGGTGGGGGTAGTCAGTTTTTATATTAGGTCGTAGTAAGCACGGCTGCATGCTACCCCGGGCGCACCCCAGCTCGCCGCCCAAGGGCTCATGGCTACACGTCACTCCGGACACATACCAGCCCGCCGCGCTCCGAACACGTCCACATTTCGCCCAGAAACAGGTGATAACATGTACTATTATGCTGATCAATACAAAGAGACTTTTGGACTATGAATATCTCATATTCCCCTCATCGCTCCTGATTCCAATCAATTATGATCGATTGAGTTCGCAAAAGCTAAACAATCAAAAAAGGGGACCAACCTCCGAGAGGTAAGGATAAGCTAAGGCTTACCAGGAAGAACAAATCGGACCCCAAAATGTTCGGTACCAAAATCGAGCTATGGGTCCGGTAAGAGACTAAAAATCAGGCATTAGGACGTTCGATACCGAAATCGAGCTGAAGACCCGATAAAAGTCACCCTCGTAAACACTGAACATACCAGGCAAGGTAACAAGTTTACGATACAAGAATATAAGCAAACATCACACCATAGAAATCAAGCAGAGTAGAAAGAAAATAAAGTTATTACAATCCAGCGGGACTCAGTCTGACAATACAACAAAGCAGAGAAAATGTTCAAGTAGCATTAATGATACAATAACGTCTAGGGATCAACGATGTTGAACTCTCTTTCCTCTTCCCCCTCCTCAGTATCCACGACAATAGGGGGAGGAGGTCCATCCGCGATATAATATGGAACATTCTCGTAAGTCACTCCAATATCATCATAGGGCTCAGGAAGACCATCCCACTTCTTCTCGGCAAGAACCAGGATAGGGTCGAGACCGGACGGATCCCACTTCCCCCGGTCGATAAGAAAGATGAATCGGAAAGGTTAAGATCTGGACCATGGGGATTGGGCGATCCAATTACAATCCTAGCAGATTGTAATAGCAAAAGTGATGGCCTCGTAAGTATGTCCCATACATCCCCATTTGCCACACGTTGATCTAATGTGTGGGCTAAAGAGACTTCGGTTTTAGAAAGGGCCTCGAGAAGTTTGCCCTTCTTAGGTAACTTATGGTGTGAGTTGCGCCATGGAACATTTTGATACGGGAAGCCTGGGCCATAAGCCCAGCACCACCTGTTCTTCTACTCATGAAACTCGCTAGTCATACCATCTATAAGTTTTCTATATGGACGACTCCTAACCGAAAGGAACATTCCCGAGTCCATGGTAGATATTTGGATCATAAAGTGGAGAAAAAATACGTTTAGGCTATGTTCGAATCCAAGACCGTGACACCCGACAACATAGGTACACAAATCTCCCTAGGCATTGGGAAGAAGTTGAGATCGAGATATCTTCAAAAAGGATCACACATTTTGATAAAACGGGCATAGATGAAAATGGAGCCCGAACTGCACGCTATGAAGGTCAACAACAAACTCGAGCCGCCCATCGCTCCTTAAGGCATCAGGCCGTTTGAAGGGCATCGGAGGCTTAAACTGGAGTCATTTCTAAAAGAAATAACGCAGGAGTGTTTGGCACCCAGCCTGATGCATGATGGATCCCAAAGGATTCTCTTCACCGAGTGACATCAGAGGCGTAACCTCCTCCTCACATTGAGAAGAAGGCTCGGAGACACCGACAACGTCCAGTATGCTAGGCGTAAGGGCCCCGAAAAGGCTCACCAAGGGATCTCAACTTCAGCTTATTTCTAAGCCAAGTAGGAGGTCGGTTCTCCAAACCAGACACCATCGGAAGTGGAGGGGTAACCACTTCCAACACACGAGAGGAATCAACTCCCTCTGGTTTGTGGGGAGTGACACACTCGGCTGGCTCGTGCGAGTAGGTGCCCTCGCCTAGCTCGCAAGGAGGTTAATCCTTGTCACTAGAGGAAGAGGACTCCTCAGAGCCGTTATATGTGTAACTAGGAGAGTCCGAAAGAAGACTCGGTATTTTAACAGATGGAATCTCTAGGATCGATGGATAAAAGACGTAAGGGAGCCGTCGTTCCCAGGACCGCTCAAGAGATGAGGCAAACATAAGGCCACGAGGAAGAATTCCGCCTAGCATAGAGAAGGTACAAAGCACTTCTCTTCGTAAAGAGCGCCTACCTTAGAGATGGATGAGGATGAGAAGTCGTTTTTCGTCTAAACACTACAAGCAACACCTCAAGACCTTCAAGGCTCAAGAGAAATGCTTCTAAGTGAATGAAGAGAATAAGGGGCATTGGTCCTCTATCTATAGAAGATTCGAATGGGGCCCACCATGACCTCACATGTCCTAAGCTTAGCAAAGATGATGATTACCAAAAGAAGGAATGACAAGATACTTCAAAAAGAACAGATACTAAATCCCTTCCCTTAACCTGCTTATAGATTATGCAAAGGGATTGGGTGGGTAAATGATATAGCCGTAAAATATTCGACACCATAGGATCCACGTGGACCGAAGATATGAGAACATGTGGACATGTGGGCCCGAGGCACACACGGATATATATGCGTGGTCATGCATAAGCCCGAACATCCCATGAGTAGCCTCCACCGCCGAGCATGAGGTAGGGTCGCGCTCAAGGTCTCCACCGAGCTCAGGACACTACAAGGCTTAAGGAGGCGCCGAGCATAGGGATGGCGCCGAGCATAACCCAATGTTGGGCATGACAGCGGTGCCAGTCTCCTACACAACGGGCAATAGCAGCGTCGACCAGCCGAGGTAGGCCTCCTCTAGGCAGAGCTCAGGGCCGCCGAGCTCAGGGACACACATCGAGCTTCCACACTGTCGAGCTCAGAGAGCTCCTCCTCTTTCTCTGTGCCTATCCCCAACGCCGAGCTCAGGCCGAGCGTAGCCTAAGGACGAGCACAGGCCGAGCTCAGGCCATGCCAATCCAAGGCAACACCGAGCTCTGGCCAGGCATAGCCCAAGGCCGAGTTCAGAGACTCAGTCGACCTCGCGTCCCTCCGCGCCGGGCACAGCACCTGACCAGGTTCCTTACCCCACGAATAGGTGAGCAACCAACCTCGATGCCTCACACCAAGCACGCCGGGAAGAGGCCCCCGATGACCTCCCTCCACGACGGGCATAGGTCCTCGCCAACCTCCTCCCATGGCCGGGCAGCCGAGCACGAGCTTAGGATGGCCCTCCTCGGTCCTTCCAGACAAGCATTGGGAACACCAGGTTCACCTAGGTTAATCCCATCACTTGAGCCTACTCCACATATTATTTGGATCCAAGCTCACAAAAACTATGCCATGGGTACCAACATTCTAAAAGATTCCTTGAGGTTCTCTTTACAAGGTAGAAGGGTAAAAAGATATTATCCTAATTACCCCTATCCTCCTCCACCAAAATTTATAAGTAGAGCTCCAAGCACTATTCACAAGGTACGCTTTTCTATACTATATTCTCTCTTCATTTAATTCTCTTCTCCTTGAAGATAGCGCTCTTACTTGAGCATCGGAGGGGCTCCCCCGAGGATCACACCTCGGGACCTTCTAACGTGATTTTTTTTCATGTGTGTAGTTGGCAGCCAGCTGGAACTCACGTGCCACACGAGTGTCTACCACGTCATCTACCTAGGAAAAAATGATAACAATTTTATGTCTTAAAATTGTCATTTTTTCGTTGATTTTTTGAAAGAGCTTCTAACGTATATTTTTTCGATATTTTATTTTGAGAAAGTGAAGTATTTTTCATGCTGAAGGCACAAGTAACCGCTGGTTATTATATATAATATACAGGATAAAATTGTCATTTTTCAAGGGGGCTTGGGAGTGGTATTACTAATACCTATTCTCATTATTCACCCACTAAAAATCTCCAAATTTTCACCCTCTCAATCCACATTTTACACTTTTGAATTTTATTTTGAGGTTTCTGTCTCAAATCATTACACAATACTTTCATTATTCACTCATTTACACTCAAAAAATTTTCATCTACACGCAAACAATCGTATTACACAATACTCTTACTATTAACGGTGTAAAAATCTCAAAACTTCTATCTACCATTGTATAACCATGCTAGTTATTGTCATGGATCGATCACGTCATATCGTTGTACTCTCAATATTATCTTCATAGATAGCAAATTGTCAAGAGGGGAATCTCAAATGTTATCAAGATTCGTCTCTGATACTTAAGTTAGTAACTTGATGAGAAAGTAAATCTTGAAGTTAAAGTGCTGAATAGTAGATGAGAATACATTCCATTAGCATTGGATGTGAGGGTATTTATACGTGAAGAATTTAATCCCTTAGGGTTATAAAAAATCGACCTTATCCCCAAAGTCCGAACAATCAGATCTAGCCAGTCTAACTCAGAGTGTCACCTATCAATTTACGGGAACTTAAATTCAATCGGTCTCACGAGCTAACTGTTCACCGAGCTGCCGGTTGCTCTACATATATTTTGAGCCTCCTTGAGCCTTTCATCATTTTGGGTCTTTTGGGACTTTTATAATTAAAATACATTATCCTTTTATTAATAATATTTAAATAAGATACTTTAACCCTATTATCAAATCATCTTGACCAAAATACCTCTATTTATGTTTTACAAAAAAAAATGATGAAGTAAAATTGTTTATAATTTTATTCCTATGTAAACTTAAAAAGTTGGAAATTTAGTATTGATAGCCAACTCCATCTACTTAGGTAAGTTTATAACATATTTATTTAAAGGGGTAAGTTAATTTGACTTCATTGTAAACTCCATTTGAGACTCCATTTCTCAACTCTTCGATCGTGTCTAATAGATGACCAAGATCATATGGCAAGCCAAAAAAAGAAAAGGAAAAAGGAGAAAAAAAAAGGAAAAATAATCCCAAGAGGTTAATCTCATCCATTGATTAGGTTAAATCTAAAAGTCCAGAAAAGAAGTCTGATTGGAGTTTAAATTATAGTCAATTTATCCCTCCCGTTATTTAAATATGATGATATATTTTTTCAATTTAGTAAAAATTGCACGAAAATATATAAATGCATGATATTTTTCCAATTTAGTAAAAAAATATATAAAAATAAATATAAATAAATAAATAAATAAATATTTTGATCAATACTAGAATTAGTTGTGTAAATAATGGTTATATTCTCTTGTCATCCTTGAGAGAATTTAACTTATATATCTATAATACAAAGTAGAAAGTGATTTGAAAATCTAGATAATTATATAAATGTCACACCAAAAGGATAGGGGTGAAAAGGGGTGGTGTGGGGGTTGTGGTATTCTTTTATAATATTAAATTTTTTATAATATTTATAATAAAAATTAGATAATATTAAAGTTTGGATGATTAATATTACTTTTTCTCGTTACGGTACACAGGTTACTCCTAGAGAGTCTCTAGGAACAGACATTAAAGTCCCGATCCGATCCTGCTGAGGTGGTTTCGCCCGGCGGAGTACCCAACCGGCTTGGGGGGGAGTAAAAGGACTGGAGGGCAGGTTACCCAGCGGTCGACCGGTCAAAGAATGGCGGTCGACCGGTGATGTCGGGCAAGGATGGACCGGTCAAGGTCAAGGTGGTCGACCGGGCAGGGAGAAGGTGGTTGACCGGGCAAGGTGATGTCGAGCAGGGAGCTCAGTGGTCAACTGGAGAGGGAGGAGGCGGTTGACTGGTTGCTGTGCAGAGTGAGCTCCTGGGAAGGATTCTACTCGACCGCCGAGGAGGGGAAGAGAGGACATGGGAAATGGGAGAGGAGAGGGGATATTTATAGGCAAAAGGTTGAGGGATAAAATTACCATTTTACCCCTGGAACTTCGGGATGCCTGTTTGAGCTATCAGGGTCTCCGATTGACGAACGGACAAACACTCCTAGCGAGGTCAGAAATCTTTCAGAAAAATCTAAAATTTCGACCCGGGGTTTACTGGGTTTACTGGGGTTTGACCAAGAGTCGGGTCAGGCCGGACGATTCAATCTTGGACCCTTTTTCCACGTGTCATAGGGGTATTTTCTCGGTATATCACTTAGTATTCTTACAATTTTATTTACCCTTATAAAAATTGTACGTGCATGTGTCCATGTCGTGTTCGTCTCCGTGTCATGCTGTGCAATTTGTATAATTTTTTAATAAAAAAAAAGAATAAAAATTATATCAATATCAGACTCGTTTTGATCCTCGTAAAAAATTATGAATTTTGACTATAAACTATGAGTTGTATAATATTTGTAGAGTGAGATATTAAAGAAAAATAAATTATGAGTTGTGTAATACTATGTGATGTGATATGAGAGGGAGAGAGAGAGAGAAGATGATGATGATTAATATTAATGTCGTACGAGGATTTTTCCCTCATGCACGTGGACAACTATCATACCCCCTCCCGAGTCGACCGACACGTGACCCGTGGGGGGTCACCCACGTGCCATGCAAACCTAGGAGGGTGACAGCATGTGTCGTCGGGCGCGCTATATTTAATATTTATAAATTCACGGCTT
>JAOWBR010167820.1:0-11642 GCA_028571145.1 Dionaea muscipula
AAACCCGAATAAAACCCGATCCGATCTGCCCCGAATTTTGATCCGACCCGATCCGACCCGATTAAAATTGAATACGGGTATGGTAATAGGGTGATCCGCCCCGAACCCGTCCCGTTGCCATCCCTACTCTCACTTCCGCCTCTCCTTCCTCCTTCTACATCTCTCTCACACCCGAGCACGGCGAGCACCGACGAAATCCAAGGCAACCATGGCAAGCACTGGAAGCCAAGGCAAGCAGTGGAATCTCCTTCCTCCTTTCCTCTACTGAACTCGAGTAACCGACCACCGACGAACCAGAGGCAAGCATTGGTGAGTTCGAGTTCAATTTCGATTTCGATGCTTCTCTTTATGCTCTAGGGTTCTGGAATTGAATAGTGTGCCCGATTTCCTCTTTCCCTCTTTGTGCCCAATTTCCTCTAGGGTTCTGGAACCGATGACCACCCATTTCGATTTCCTCGTTGAATTGAATGGTGAACATCTCGATTTATCTTCTATCTTTGTTTGTGCTTTTGCCCTCTGTTTGTGCATTTGCCGATTGATCTTTTGGCAATTGAAAAGACAGCTGTGACTCTTTTTTTTTGGGTGCGTGATATCGGTCATTGCTTCAATCTGATAGTTAGTTAAACGGAAGGCATTGTTCACTGATATCATTAGCCATGTAAGATGATGCCTGATGTCGGTCATTGCTCCAATCCGACACCTGTGTTTGGTCATGTATTAGAGTGTTCTAATACAATACCTTATAAATGGCCCAAATGGATGAAATAGTTAGTAAAAGTCATGTCACGAAATAGTTAGATTGAAAAGGACCAGATAGCTAAACAATTTCCTATCCTTTTTGTTAATTTAAAAAAGTCATGTCATATCAATATATTTCCATGAAGCTAAAAAAGATGTGCTAGGATGAATTTACATTTATAGGAGAAATCAGATTATGAGTGATGCTTCCTTGTCTTTTAAATTTGGGTGATATAGTCTTGATAAATGTCATTTTCCATTTGGGTGATTAAGAACGTATCAATCTATGTAATATGTGTTCATTGATGATATTATTTTTAGATATTGTTTATAGCTAATTTATTTGTAGCTAATCTGTTTATTATACTGTTTATAGGTAATTTGTTTATAGCTAACCTGTGTAATTGTTAGTTTGTTTAGTTTGTTTAGATTGGGTTTTGTTGAGTTTGTTTATATTAGATTTTGATTGAGTTTGTTTACTTTGTTTAGTTAATTAGTTAGTTTAGTTTAGTTTGTTTGTTTGTTTAGTTTTTGTTTGTTTGTTTAGTTTAGTTTTTGATTGAGTTTGGGTTTTATTGAATTTGGGTTTGGTTTAGTCAGTGTGTGTAGTTTGTTTAGATTGGGTTTTGTTGAGTTTGTTTATTTAGTTTGTTTAGATTGAGTTTTGATTGAGTTTGTTTAGTTTGTTTATTTTATTTATTTAGTTAGTTTGTTTGTTTTAGCTTTGTTTGTTTGTTTAGATTTTGTTTGTTTGTTTAGTTTGTTTTGTTTAGTTTTTGATTGAGTTTGGGTTTTGTTGAGTTTCGGTTTAGTTTAGTTATTTTGTTTAGATTGAGTTTTGTTGAGTTTGTTTAGTTTGTTTAGTTTGAGTTTTGATTGAGTTTGTTTAGTTAGTTTGTTTGTTTATATTTTGTTTGTTTGTTTAGTTTGTTTAGCAATTTGCTAAATGCATCCGACACTATGCTTTGTAGGCTTAGGAGTAATTGTGTACATGAGTTCTGATGATCTAGTCTCCTTTGCATATCAAGATCAATGACCTAGCATTCTTAATGCCTTGTTGTTGCCATCATTTTTTCTCATCTATATATATTTTTTTAGTGAATTTCTATTTAGTACTTTGCAACTTATGCTTTAAGTTGTTGCTCGGTAATTTTGCGTTTTGTGCTTGACAATTTATCCTAGATACAAAGAAAGAGGAAACAACAATTTATTGTATTGATTTACTATTATGCCAATGATAATTCTATTACTACTATGCCATGGATTAGAGGGGCAATTTGGTTTCATCCCCAATTGCATCTCCAATGGATTTGGTTAGGCTGAAGGGGTTCCCCTTATCTCTTCCCTAAAAATGTAACTACACCTAATGAGGATGTGCTAATTGCTATTATGAACCTATACAAGCTTAGCTTTTGATTCCGAGATTATGTGCCTTTAACTAAGCACAAATTCTTTTCCACTTTCCTGAGACGTACTAATTACCGAACCATTTTTAAGACATTTGATGCAGTAATGAGAGTATTTTCATACTCTACAATCAGCATTATTGGTTTATCCTTTCATTTACTAATTGCTATTAGTAATGAGAGTAAATGCAGTAATGTGCTAATTGCTATTATGGTACTAATATATAGCTCCAAACTCTGATATCTCTATCCCTTTTTCTGACCTAGCTACTCCAATAGTGGCAATACTGATAGGTGAGATTCAAGGAACTAACATGTGAATACTTCTCAGATTATTATGAAGAGATGATACAAGAAATGAGTGAGGATTCATTTCAAATTGATTTAAATGAGGAAAGTAGCGTGTAAATTAGAACTGTTTGTGGTGCAACATGTTGTGTTGTGATTATAATGACTTAGCTCCTCCTGTTTTTATGACCCATGTGAGGCTTTCTTCATTTTGGTTCTAATCAACAACTCTTTGTTGTAGTTGTTGGCTTTGGAAAGAAGAGGGGTCCTAACTCGACAATTACATCGCGAGGAGAGCATAGGCGACAATTCGTCGCACCGTTGGTAAATCTGATTGTCTTTATTTCGTTCTATTTTTGTCGATTTTGATTATTTCTATTTTTCTTCATTCGATGACCGATTGAGATGGTTGATTGGGTTGAGTTTGATTTCCTCTGTTTCATGGTTTCAATTCCTCGATTTCGATTTCCTTTATTTAATTGTTTCGATTGTTTAGATGAGGGTTGGATAATTCTAACTTCATGTGAAGTGTTAAAATATTAGAGTGAGGTAGAAGGTCATGCGAATATGGAGATCAGGTTAAATGCTTCCACCAATGTAACATGTAGTATACATTGTTCTATAACAAGAAAAGATTAGTTTTTTTTTTTTGTTTGTTTTCTTCAATTTGATTAATTGGTTGGCATAATAGATGATAGATTTTTGCATTTGATTATAGTCATTGGATTGTTTGCCCTCTTCCTTCTTTGACCTCTTCCTTCTTTGTCCTCTCCCTAGGCAACGGTAATCGTGCACCGGCGAATGGTAGACGACGAGTAGACCCTTGGGCACCGGCGAACGGGCTTCGCTGTTAGTGAGTCCATTGTTTAATTCACTTGATTTTCCTTTGTTTGGTGTAAAGTTTGTTTTTTTTAAAAAAATTGGGGGCGACTTGAGGGCGAGGGCGCTGTTGGAGCACCGGACGTCCATCCTGAGGTGGCTGTTTCGGCTGCTGCAGTGTAGTCGTCGTCAGCGACTTGCTGTTGTGTACATTGTCTCCCATCCTTGAAAGCAATTCTCTTGGGTTTAGTTGAGTTGCAATTCTCTTAGGTTTGATTTCTATTTTCTCCCATCCTTGAAAGCAAATAAAGAAACTTATTTTGTTTGAGTTTTATTTATTTTTTGTTTCACAGTGAATGATTCGAATAATAATGTTACAAATGGTTGGTGATGTCTGTGAAAGCAGCAAAAGGGGAGTACCATTTGCCCCCCCCCCCCCAATTGTCGAAAGCTGCTAGCTATTTCATTGGGCATCGATCAAAAAAGAAACTAGCCACATTGCTTTTTTGGTGGTGTGAACAATGGAGGCTAGGTGTCTATTCTATTGATTTCTTTTTTCTCTATTTTGTTTGATTTCTATTTTGAGTTTGAGTTTGTGTGATTGAGTTTCAAATCAGGTATATGTTAGCAATTCTGTTGTGTACATTATCTCTGATTTTGAGTTTGAGTCTGGGTGATTAAGTTCAGTTGCAATTCTCTTGGGTTTGCGTCTGGGTGATTGAGTTTGATTTCTCTGTAATTCAATGTCATCTTTGAAGTATCTGATCAGGTATATGTTAGTAAGGCTTAGCAAGAGTGGATCAGCCGTGTATATGGTATTTGTGTTTGCTTTTGTTTTGTTGTGCTTCCATTAGCATGTTTAGACAAAATAGGCTATTGTGGTTTCTGTGTTTGCTTTTATCATTAGCATGTTTTAGTGATTTTGGTACTTTTACATTAGAAGAAACAACAATAGCATGTTTCTGTGGTTTCTGTGTTTTTACATGTTGGCATGTAAACCACAATAGCATGTTTGGTTGTGATTAGTGCATAAGCACCAACCTAACTATGAAATCCAGCTAACCAACCTAACTATGAAATCCACAATAGCATGTTAAATTCAGTTTATTCAGCAACCTAACCACAATAGCCTATTCGGCTAACTTATTTAGCTAACCAACCACAATACCATGCCACCAACCTAACCCGTGCAATTTAATGAGATCTATTCTTTTGCTTCATTACCGGGCAAACAAATGTTGGCACAACTAAATCAGCTCACACAAATAAACACAATTTAACAATTCGTCTGATAAACACCAACAATTCGTCATGATTTGATAGCAATTGCCTCTATCTCCTCTCAAGTTGTTTTTGTTGATTTTACCGTGTTCGACTATTTTGTTTGCTTCATTTTTAAATGCTTTCTGTTGTTGTGTTGCTTGATAATGTTGGCACAACTAAATCAACTCAAAAACAAATAAACATAAACACAACAAAAGCGTCGAATAAACACAACCTTTGTTAAATTGTTTTTTGTTGTTATGTTGATCGATAATTTTGGCATAACTAAATCAATTAAATCAACTCAAACACAAATAAACACAATTCAACAATTCATATAAACACAAACAATTCAACATTTATTTCGGTTTGAAATTGTGTTCTCTGCTATAAAAAGCTTTGAACAAATAAAAACAAAAATAAACTATAAATTATATCAGATGTGTTCTATGCTATGAATGTCAGGTCTATGCTATGCATAGCATATCAGATGTGGCCTTCACCATTGACGATGCTGGCTTGGAGTGTGATTGATTTTGTCCTTCATTTGATCCCAAATCAATTCAACCTATAAACTGTATAGTTTATAAATAAACTTTATAAACTGATCATATTTTATATTATAAACTATATAAATTGATCATAGTTTATAAACTATCTCAATCATGATATATAGTTGGCCTTTCAGGTTCCTGGCATATTTGGCTACTAGAAATTGCCCGTGCCGTTGGCACGGTGAATATCGTTATAATTTTATTTACCCTCACAAAAAAATTTTAATATAATTTTATATAAATTTTTTAGTAAAAAAATAAAAATATTGTAGAGTATCACAAAGTGGGGAATATAAGAATTAGAGGAGACCGTTGGACAATGTAAAAAGCATAATGATTGGGGCAAAAAAAACTACAGGTGTCATCAATTGATGGGGCAAAAAATATATATCTCACAACTTGATAAATAGTGATTTTCAATTCAAAAACTGTCCAAATTTGTAATATAGATTTTTCTGTCTGAATATTTGTTGTTTGATCATATTTGTTGTTTAACATGTTCCCTTTGGCTGCACATAGCGATAGGAAGATGGTTCTTGACAAGTTATATATCTCTTGCTTTCAATTTTAACTAAGGAACAACATGCTTGGTTAGCTTAAGGAATTTGATGGTCACACATCATTTACAGAATCAAATTCTATTTTATTATATCTCTTGCTTTCAGTTCTTTTGATGGTCAAGTTATATATCTCTTGCTTTGAGTTCTTTTAATACCAAATTCTATTTTGACTATTCATACTGAAGATGGTCTAACTAGGTTCTATCTTTTACAGAATCAAGTTGGGCGTTGTTATGGAGAACATTACTAATCTTAGACAAGTATTAAAGAGGGTGAATTTTCTTTGAAACTATATCTAATTTATTGTTAACAAATTCCATTTTGAAAGGAACAAGAGAAGGCAAACGAAGACACACTAGCAAACAAGAAAAGGAAGGCAAGCTGTAGTGGCAAGGAAAATGTCGTGTCCTTGGTAACACCTATAAACCGCACAAAACATAGAAAAAATACATTGTACCCGTTGTTGATGTTACCAAAGATTGTTGGCTAGTTGTGCTCCTGCGATCGTTGAAAACGGATTCCGAAGGAGAATTCCACTCTATGCCGGGTAACCGAAATGGGTTCGGTTGATGGTTAAACACTGAAAGCTCTAAACTACTGCTAATGGCAAACTACAAGGTAAACGATACTGAAAAGATAGTCTTTGATTGATGATAGTGATGATAATTGGTCCCATTACAGAAGACTGGAAAATCATACAAATACTCTTCAAGAGCGGTTACACGGACACTTATACAAGAACTACCCATATCCTAGAACGTGGGTAAACTCCCCTAGTCGTGGTCTAACCGCTACAGCAACCTGTAGAGCTAGCCCGCCCTACGTCCGCGTCCTGGGATAATGCTTTAACTACTTAGACAACCGCCGAGTACGTGCCTCCTTCCTTAACTGACCACGTACACATCATGTGGTTATGTCTGTGAGCCACGTCCAAAGAGGCCACGCCCTGCTTGCCCTTGGCCGATGACGTACCACCGTGATGAGTACCTAGGACGTATGCTAACCATCACAGGTTCATCCGTCTCCAGGACGAGCCACAAGACCGAAGCACTGGCCGTGGTCTAGGCCGTCCTCGTCCTGAGGCGCTACGTCTAAAGTCATTATGTTCCAGCCCGAGCGTCCCCTACGCCCCTGTGTCAACAATACCCCTCATTGCGGCGCATTAATGATCTGTTATCATTGATGCATCGCACTCAACCCAAGATGGGACGCGAAGGGACAAAACAAGACAGCTGATGAGACACTTTGCCGGACCAAACGTCGGACGTGCTCCACCCGAGGAGAAAAAGTAATGATGATTTTGACCAAGGCTGACATCAGCCCTAGACGCCCGTAATCCTTCTCTTTGGCTATATAACCTTTAAACCCATCATCATATTTCCCTTGTGTACTTCGGTCATCACAGACTTAGCTTCGGCTTTGGATACACAACGAAAAGTACCCCATCGTGTCGCTTCTTAAACAACTCTCCTTCTAACAATACAAAATTCAACGCTCGTAATTTACGCTTAGGATCAGACACCCGCTCAGGATCTCTGAGTGTTTCCTTTATAGCCGCCCTCCAATCTCCCGCGTCCTGACTATCTAGGACGAGGACGTTGTATGATGTAGGCCGTTCCAATGCTGACTTTATTGAACCATATCGCGTTATAGTCAGTTGTTGAAGGATCGACTCATCTTTAAACCCCGAAGCAACTTGGGCGAGATCATTTGCCAGCGCGTTCCGTAATCGAGGAACGAATGTGACATCCACATGATCAAACATATGCAACAACTTTTAAACGATATCGTTTAAGACTAGCGTAAATTCATTCTGACACCGGAACTCCCCATTGACTTGATGAATAACTAACTGAGAGCCCCCCCTTAATATGAACAGAATGTACCCCCATATCTACGAGGAGTTCAAGGCCGACAATCAGAGCCTCATACTCGGCTTGATTGTTGGTAAAGGAACCGTCCAAAGAGAAGTAAAAATGGAACGCACCCCCTAAGGGTGAAATCAATACGACTCCAACCCCGGCCTTCGTGGCCGTCCTTGAGCTATCAAAGTACATGATCTAAGGCTTGAGACTAAGGGCGCAAATCTCGAGATATACCTCTTGTATAACGTCCAAGCAAGGGTGACTGGTCAAAAATTCAGCCAAGGCCTGCCCTTTTATAGCTTTTTAAGGCAAATGTCAAAGATCAAACTCATATAATGCTAACGCCCAAAATCCTACGCACTGATGAATGATGGGGCGAGAGTAAAGGAACTTTATTATATTAATCTTCGAAACCAAGTATGCAACTTTAGGATGTAGATATGCCCTGAGCTTCATACAAGCAAAGTAAAGAGACAAACATAACTTTTCAACGGGCAGGTAATTACATTCTGACATGGTCAAACATCCTTCTTAGATAATAAACCGTCCTGTCTTTGCCTTCTTTATCTTCCTGTGCCAACATGGCACCTATGGACCGCTCCTCGGCCGCTACGTACAGCTTGAAAGGTTGGCTCGGAATCGGTGGAGCCATCACAGGTGGGGATGCTAAGTACATCTTCAGGGCGTCAAACACGTCCTGATGTTCCTTCGTCCAGACGAATTCATCCTCGTCCTTGAGCTTTAATAGAGGTGTGAACGCTATCGTTCGTCCTGCACAATTGTAACTCTTTCTTCGTCCTGGGCGGCTCGACCTTCAAAATGGCCAAAGCCTTGCCTGGGGCGATCTCGATTCCACGTTGGTGGAGGAGAAACCCCAGGAAGCTTCCCGCTTCAATGCCAAAGGCGCACTTGAGAAGGTTAAGCTTTAAGCCATACTCTCTCATTCGTTCAAATAAAGGCTTCAAATGAACAAAGTGACCCTCTATACTTGACCCCTTAGCAACCATATCATCCACATAAACTTCTATAAAGTCCCCAATCATGTCATGAAATATGAAATTCATTGCCCGTTGATATGTGGCTCCGGCATTTTTTAGACCGAATGGCATGACGATCCACTCATAACAACCAAGGGCCCCGGAACATCTAAAGGCCCTTATACAAGGTAAACGATACTGAAAAGATAGTCTTTGATTGATGATAGTGATGATAATTGGTCCCATTATAGAAGGCTGGAAAATCATACAAATACTCTTCAATAGCGGTTACACGGACAGTTATACAAGAACTACCCATGTCCTAGAACGTAGGCAAACTCCCCTAGTCGTGGCCTAACCGCTACAGCAACCTTCAGAGCTAGCCCGCCCTACGTCCGCGTCTTGGGATAATGCTTTAACTACTCAGACAACCGCCGAGTATGTGCCTCCCTCCTTAACTGGCCACATACACATTATGTAGTTATGTCTGTGAGCCACGTCCAAAGAGGCCACGCTCTGCTTGTCCTTGGCCAAGGACGTACCACCATGATGACTACTTAGGACGTATGCTAAACATCACGGGCTCATCCGTCCCCAGGACGAGCCACAAGACCGAAGCACAGGCCGTGGTCTAGGTCGTCCTCGTCCTGAGGCGCTACGCCCAAAGTCATTATGCTCCAGCCCGAGCCTCCCCTACGCCCTAGTGTCAACACCTGTAACCTAGAATATCAAAATCGCTTTCGTGAACATGCATCACGGGATTGGGGCGACAATTTTCGCCATAAACAAGTTTGGGTACTATAGATAGTACCTTTTGACACATTCCCAGAGAGCCAAGATTCTCAAGGCTACTCGATATCCATACACCACTAATTATCCCGTGGTACGATCTCTCTTCAAAGAATAACTCTTTTCTGTTGTTTGACGCATTTTACTGCACCAAGTTTGAGATGATGATGAAGTTGGATTGTCCTTGAGATTTTGGAGTCTTTTCCCTTCTTTGGTCCTTTTACCTTAGGTATGTTTGCTTACTGTGATCTCGAGACTTATCAGATGAATGCAAACCTTAACCCCGTGCTCCTTCGAGCAAGAGAGATGGGCTTATATGTGGATCCCAGCTGCAGCACAGAGTGAAATGTGTTCCAAGTGTTGCTAAGAATCCGTCCACATTGAAATCTAGACATCAGTTGCAGCTATCTTCCTCGCAAGCGAGAGGCATTAAACCTCTGTTTAGTGTTACAAGGTAAAAAGATGTGTGTATTGTGATTAGCCATAATGCGTGTTATGTCCAGCTTCTTTGACCTTGCTTATGGTTGGTTCTGCTTAACATGTTACAAAGAAACAAACTTGAAAAATTCTATCGTAACTCCTATTCTGCTCCAGGAAAATCAAGCCATTAAGAGACAGAGGCTGGAAGGAGGAAGATCAAGGCAGGTTCGTGTGCTATGTCGGTATGTGACCTTTGTTTCGATGTGTATTATTTTTCACTCTTCGCCAGAATCATTGTTCTGAGAACCTTCCCATGTAGATTCTGGGAGTTACTGGCAATAGCACCTCCAACTTCTGTTCCTCAACGGCCAAAAGTTACAAGGAAAGAAAAGGTTTCTTTTGCTCTTTAGTTATTTGTGATTTCTGCTGTCACTATTGCAGATTAGTGAACTGACTCATTCAATTTTGATGTTGGCGGCTTCCATGTTAGATGATATATGGGAGGGAACCAGCAACACCATTTGTTTCAATGGCGGAGATGATGAAGTTCCAGTCAAGCACTAGAGAGATGGCACTTCCTCAGGATTCTATAATGTGTTCATCCTACAATTGGTTGTGGCTTGATCTTTTTTAGATGTTCTTACCCAATCTATTTTGAATTTTTACATCTTTTTTTTTTTTAATATACAAAGATATGGTAGCTGTATATACGTAGCAAAGTTGAGCCCTTTGTGTTTTCAACCTAGTAGGTTAGGCTCTTTGTTGAATTGTTAAATTGTCGAGTTTAATTTAATTGCCAAATTGTTAAATTGTTGAGTTGAATTTAATTGTTGAATTGTTAAATTGTTGAGTTTAGTTTAATTAGTTCGTTGGGAGTTCTCTGTGTTTGTTGAGTTGAGGTGAGTTTTGTTTTGTTGATTTAGTTCATTAAATTGTTGTGTTGACTTCAGTTGTAGTTGTGTTTGTGTTTGAGAAATCATTTTTTGTTTGTGTGTTTTTGTATTTATTTGTTGAATTGTTGAGTTCAGTCGAGTTGATTTAGTTCTATTTATTTGTTTATTTGAGAAATTGTTGATTTGTTTGTTTGTCTGCGTGTGTATTTAGTTCTTTGTGTTGAATTAATGAGTTTATGCTCAAAAGTACTGGATGTGCGATTCAAGCTCAGATTTTGACCGGAGTAAGAAAGGGAACTTAATTCTCATCCTGAGAATCACTCTCACCCTAAAATGCTTTGCATTTACGATGACAGTAGATAAGATTTAAGGCCAATCATTTAAGTATGTCGGTGTTGATCTATGTACCTCGGTTCTCACTCACGACCAATACTTCCTAATGTTGTACAAAATTCAACCATCAATATAATATACTCGGAAGTTCTCATCTGACTACATTTCAAAAAAAGCAAAAGCAAATAACTCCGGCAAAGTAAAATAAACAAACTGGCATCGTAAATGTACTGATTCTGTAATTGCATGTACTGATTCCTCTTGTTAAATCAAACTGATATATCTTTTGTCAATATGCATTACAACATTAGGGGGACAATTTTTACCATAAACAAGTTTGGGTACTATCTACACGCATATGGTCTTGCGAGCTTCATAGTCTGAGCTTCCTTTATAGCCTGAGCTTCTTCCTGCACATCATGTATTTTGTACTGTAAAATTATAAGGTGCACTGTACTAATTTAGGTAAAGTATTCAATCAGTAATTATATTTTTTTTTACGTTATCTATATTAATCTAGAAAAGACTGTGGTAGCTCTGTACGGTGTACGGGTTACCCCTAATATATATATATAGGAAGTCTACAAAGTGGGCTTCCGCTTTTTCATAAGAGTGTGGACTCCCCACCACCCTTGGATGAGAAAAGATCAATGACCCGGATATTTTTCAAAAAAAAGGAAACGGTTGGAAAATAAATCCTATTATGAAAAATATATGGGTCCTTGATCTTTTCTCAT
>JAOWBR010167831.1:0-11642 GCA_028571145.1 Dionaea muscipula
AAAAAGTAGCAAAATGGCTACGTAAAACCCGAGAACACTATTCACGTAAAACACTATTCACTGAAAAACGAAAATTTCCCAACATGATAAATCAATCATAATGAGCATAAAAAAATATAAAAATGATCATAAAATCCGGGGTATAACATTGAGATTGTTAGTAAATACTTTCCATTGGTTTGACGCTCAGATGGTGACGTGACTGTGTACGGAGTTTGGTAACTTTGATTAGTTGTGCTTGGATTTTGGCTTGGCACCAGGTAAGGGGTGTACACAATCCTATCCTTCTTCCACCTCCGTCATTATTCTTATTTAGTCAATGATGGCCTTTCCTTGATACCTCTTCATATAGTGCATGCTCTGTATTTTATGTTGTGATTGTTCATGTCGCCCACTCTTGTATTGTGCTCAGTGATGTGTGTAGGCTTGTGCTTATTATTTCATCATGATGTTTCCCATGTTCATTGCTATTACTATTGTTCCGTTGGCCTACTAGTTTGATTGTTTCCTGGTGAGTGGGTGAGAGGTATCATATGAGATATTGAGATGTGGTGAGGTGGATGTGGTAATTATGACTTATTATTTAAGCCTGAGGGATATGTCTCCTTCGGGGGTCGACTTCGGTCACATGGGTTACCATCTGTCGCAACGTCCTTAGGTCATGTGCACAACCTGGACGAAGCCTGCCATGGGGTGATATTCTTGCTCGCCATATTGGTTTACACCCATGGTTTGGCGGGATATCCCATGTTTCGCGACTTGAGCTGGCAATGTGGTAGACTACGGGTGGTACCGTTGGTGTATGTGGTAGACTTGAGGTGCTACCTTCGAATATTTATGTGTGGTAGACTACTGGTGGTACCGTGAGTTTATTTTAGTATGTAGTGAGACGTACTGGTTTTTGGGAGTTGGTGTGCGGTAACACGAGACACACACGTGGATTGAGGATTCATGATTTAAGAGTATGCTTTTAGACTTGTTTCCTATTGATATTGTTATATTTATTTCTCATATTATGTATCCTCCTATTATGTTGATTTGTCAGTCTTGAGCATGTATGACAGCTAGTTAGTATTTATCTCCCATAGTTGCATCTTATGTTGTCATACTCCTTTTTCTGTTATTCCATGAGTTGCACCTGATACCAGCGGTGGGTGGTCCCCTCCTATTGTTTCCTTAGCACTTCTGCGCCGTGGGTTAAGGTATTAAGGTCGATATCTTACGTTCGATCTGGACCTCCCCCACACCCTCATGGGACTCTACGTCGTTTATAATTCATAGCATGAATTTGATATCTTACTGACCCTGTGTACACCCCCAAATGAACGGTTTTACTGTTTAGTGATCTTCGGCTAGGAGGATGCGGCAGGGAGATGGACTCGCGGCCTCTTAGGATATGATCTGTCTTGTCGTTTCTGTTTTATAGACATTGTTGGGCAGATTTATGGTTTCCATTTCCGCACTCGTGATGATTTTATGGTACAGTTTACCATTTGATTTGGATGGTCGATTGGACCTTTGATTTCTGTTAGGATTCACTCTGATGCTTTTGGTAGACTATTCTTTGACCATTGGTCCAGATTGAGACCCCTTTTGATGCATGCTAGACTATAGTTGTTGTTTTGGACCATTTGATTGTTAGGTTTTAGGCTTGTGCAGTTCGTGGTGGGGTCCACAGGTCGCACGCCGATCCACCCGGGGTGTCCCCACCCCGGTATCCGCTAGAGGTACGTGTTTTAGTTTTCAGTTATGCTTTTGATTTCTTAGTTCATGATCTGAGTTAGTGTGTCATGGAGCACATCTGGTGCGCGTCTGAGTTTTCCTTTTAGTAGTATTTTGTTTCTTTTAGTGCCTTTGATTGACTAGAAGTTGTATGGTGTTTGGGCAGACATCATGCAACTGAGAAGCGGGTTTCATGCTCAGGCCACCTCGTCCAACACTCAGGCGAGGAATGGGTGACCACCGAGGCCACCTGGCCCAATCATCCGAGATGTGCCTTGGGGGGGCGCTCATGATGTGGCAGTTGACCCGAAGGATGGGACAGCTACTATTCAGCTGGCGTCGGATGAGTATGCAAGATTTTAGGAGTTTCAGAATCTCTCACGTGAGGAGTGGGAGAGATTTCAGCAGTATTAGCGGTTCGTCCAGATGTAGGGACCGTCAGGAGCTGCACCAGTACCGCCCGCACTAGTACCTGTAGCATCAGCTCCACCAGTGGCACCTAGAGTAGCAGCGGTGGTGCTACCGCCCGAGGAGATCCAAAGGAGCTCTTTTGATAAATTTGTGGGTGCTCATCCGCCCAAGTTCACTGGCACTCCAGATGCAATTGAGGCAAGCAACTGGCTTATGGAGATTGAAGAGATTTTGCAGAGGATCGGCTGTTTGCCGGAGCACCGAGTTTCACACGCTACTTACATGCTGAAGGACACTGCTAGATATTGGTAACGTGGAGTCAAGAGGCAGTTTGATGCTCAGGGTGAGGAGCCGACTTGGGAGGACTTTGTGACTGTGTTTGAGCAGAAGTTCTTCACCGCACATTTCAGGGCCCAGAAGAAGAAGAAGTTGCTAGTGCTAAGGCAGGGCACGATGAGGATTCCTGAGTACGAGGCAAAGTTCTTTGAGCTAGGCCGATTTGCTCCAGAGCTGCTGGAGACTGAGGAGGACAAGCTGTTCTTATTTGAGAGGGGCATGGATCCAGAGCTGTTGGTCCACGTCCGTAGCCACGATTGCACCACTCTGACTAGGATGATTTAGTATCCAGCGAGATTAGAGGATGTTATGATTGCTGCTAGGAGATTTGGTAAGAAGAGAGCTAGGGAGGAGCCATCTTAGAGTCAGCAGCAGACCAGTCAGAGTCAGAAGAAGAAGTTTCATAGTGACAACAGCAAGTTTGGGAATTCAGGGTTTGGGTTCAATCCATATCCAGTTTGTAAGAGATACAACAAGAACCACTCACGTGGCTATACATGCGATGGGAGACCTATCATTTGCATACCTGTGGCAAGCCTGGGCACATCGCAGCCATGTGCAGGTCCGGAGGCAGACAGTCCAGCCAGTCAGGGTTCACAGAGACAGTTTTACTCCTACCATCAGCAAGGGCAGGGAAGCAACCATAGGCGACTTCAGAGGCTGGGTCAGTGCAAAAGCTAACTCAGTCAGGTTCTTCTGCTGGTAAGAAGGACAAGGGAGTAGCAGCGACAGCGGCAGCTGAGAGGCCGTTGATTCCAGGCAGGGTGTATATCTTGACACCGGTGGAGGCCGAGACTTCTCCATCCGTGGTGCAAGTTACGCTGATCATCTCTTTAGTTCATGCCAGAGTTCTGTTTGACTCGGGTGCCACACATTCTTTTGCATCACCAGTATTCCTACATTCTCTTCCTATTTCCATGCATGTATTGGATGTTGGTTTGTTAGTAGATACCCCAGTTGGGCCTTCAGTTGAGTTGCATTTTGTTTGCTGTGCTTGTGAGGTCATTGTTTGTGGTCGTGTCATGCCAACCGACTTAGTTGCTCTGGATGTGAGTGGGTATGATGTCATTTTGGGTATGGACTGGCTGGCTCGGCATAATGCTACGCTAGACTATCATGGGAAGAGAGTGATTTTTGCTTTGTCAGATGAGTCTGAGTTGATCTTTAAGGGTGAGAAGAGGATGTTTCCTGCTAGTCTGATGTCTTATTTGCAAGCCCAGAAGATGTTGAGGAAAGGTTGCACAGGATTTTTAGCCTATGTTGTGGAGGCTCAGAAGGAGGAGTAGAAACTTAAGGACATTCCAGTGGTGAACGAGTTTTCGGATGTCTTTCCTGAGGATCTCCCTGGTCTACCATCAGATTGATTTAGCGCCTGAAACTAGGCTTATTTCAAAGGCTCCTTACCATATGACTCTAGCTGAGCTGAAGGAGCTACACACATAGTTGAAGGAGTTGCTTGAGAAGGATTTCATCAGACCGAGTGTGTCACCATAGGGAGCCCCAGTTCTCTTTGTAAGAAAGAAGGATGGTTCGATGTGCCTTTGCATTGATTACCGAGAGATCAACAAGGTGACTATGAAGAACAGGTATCCTTTGCCGCACATTGATGATCTATTTGATCAGCTTCAGGGGGCTCAGGTGTTTTCAAAGATCGATCTAAGGTTGGGGTACCATCAGTTGAAGGTGAAGGAGAGTGACATAGCAAAGACTGCTTTCGGAACTCGCTATGATCATTATGAGTTTTTCGTGATGTCCTTTGGCTTGACGAATGCCCCGACAGCTTTCATGGACATGATGCATAGGGTGTTCAAACCTTATCTGGACCGTTTTATCATTGTCTTCATTGATGATATCCTCATTTACTCAAGGAGTGAAGCCGAGCACATAGAGCACTTGAGGATAGCACTTAAGATTTTAAGAGAGAAGCAGTTGTATGCAAAGTTTAAGAAGTGCGAGTTCTGGTTGAGCAGTGTTGCTTTCTTGGGTCACGTGATCAGTAAAGAAGGGGTTTCAGTAGACATGAAGAAGATTGAGGCAGTTGAGAAGTGGGCGCGGCCCACTACTGTTCGTGAGGTACGTAGTTTTCTGGGCATGGCCGAATACTATCGACAGTTCGTGGAGGGCTTTTCCACCATAGCTCTTCCATTGACTGTAGTATATTTAATGAAACGATGGAATAGTAACCGGATATGAGATAGAAGCTCTGGTGAATTGAAGGTGAGATTGACAGAGTAGAGATGAGGAAGAATGGGAAGGGGATGGGAATCAGATGAAAGAGATGAGAATAGAATAAGTGAAGGTGAAAGAGGGGTGAGAAGTTAGACCTAGAGATGAGGAGCTACGCAGACATAAATGGAGAAGGGAATTCAGATTTCATTCAATTCCTCAATACCCTTTACAATTACAAGCTTTGGCCTATTTATAGGCTTAATTTTGGTAAATAAAGAAAATACAATAATTCATGGAAATGACAAGTGTCGAGAATGGACCATGAATAATCCAAATTTAGTTGTACTATTCTGACACCCTCTCTCCAATTTAGCTCAACAGACTTGTACGATTCCAGCTAGGCATGTGGGGAAGGAATTGACTGGTGGCGTTAGCTTCAGCGCGGGCGTCACCTTCGGGCTTGTTAGCTGTGGCGTAGGCTTGGAGAAGCGGGGCGTCAACTACAACAAGGGAACTATTGTGGCGTGGGTGGCCAGTCATCGCTATGGCGTCAATAAGGAGTAACAGTCTCTGCCAAGCTCAGGCTGTAATGGTTATCAAAGATCCGGAAGACAAGGAGGAAGTGGCTAATATAGAGATGAACCTTAAGTGCGAGTTTAAAGAAGTTAAAGAGGGAAACCTATTGGCTCTGCCACTTGAGGCATGAAACGATGATGAAGGTCTGACCGATCCTATAGAGATTTTCAAGGACTGGGTGGATGACGAAGAAAGTGCGTTTTTGAAGAACATCCTCTAACATCTGAGCCGTGATTTTTTTTTTTAAAGACTTAGATAGAAGTTATAAGAATTAAAAACTTAAGTCTTTTGAGCCAAAGTTTTGGTCCCTTATAAATTCACAATTATTTTTGTCTACTCCGGCTTCCTCTATCCTTTGAGCTCGTCGCACCTATTTATTTCAGCGTTTATATCTTCCTACTCTCTTTGTTTTTCCATACTCTCAAAGAATCTGTCAACAATCAACACTTAGTCGATGAATCGTAAGTTCGACGCAAAGACTATGGAAGTGAAATTGGTGACAGGGAATGTACAATGAGCTAAGTCTAAGAAAAGAAAAGGAAGAAAACAGCAAAAGCTGAATATGACATAGAAAACAGCAAAAGCGAATATGATGCAGAGCCGTTGTAAAGCATAGATAGATAAAAACAAAAGGAAATCAATATCATACAGTCGCGGAAAAGAAATAGAGTAAGAAAAGACGGTATCATATAGGCTAAAGAGAAGTAAAGAACTGAAAGAGCGAAAGACTAAAAACAGCGAATGAAACCAGGTAAAATAAAAGATCAAAAGAAATAAAGAAAGTCCCAAAATAGCGAAAGATAAGACAAGACACAAAATAGTTAATGAGGCTAAGTAAGACAAAAAAACAGCAAAAGAAAGAAAAGCAATATAGACAGTAAGTTCACTTGGGGTGCCTCCTAAAAGCGCATTTAGTTAGAGTCGTATACTCGACTTCATAAGGCTCTATTCTTGAGGTGGCTCCTCTAAGGATATATCCTCAATTGGTTCATTGACCTTTAAGATAGGCCTTGAGTCGCTGCTCATTGATAGTGAACTTATTCCCCGAGTTTGGACATTAGATTTCCACGGCTCCAAATGGTTTAATGTCTATAACAATATAAGGCCCGACCCATCTGGAGCGAAGCTTCTCGGGAAATAACCTCAAACGAGACTGGAAAACCAACACATTTTAGTCCACATGAAAACTCTTATGGACAATCATCTTGTCATGTCAGGCTTTGTTTTTTGCCTTGTATATCGAGGAATTAAAATAGGATTCATTCCTAAGCTTCTCCAACTCTTGGAGTTAGAGCTTTATCTTGTCTCTGGCTTCACTCAATCGAAGGTTACAAGACTTGATTGTCCAGAATGCCTTGTGCTCTAAGTCAACGGAAAGGTGACAAGCCTTTCCAAAATTAAGGTGAAAGGAGGACATACTAATAGGTGTCTTGAAAGTCATTCGATAAGCCCAAATACATCGTCTAACCTGGCGCTCCAATCTTTCCTTGACGGGTTAACTGTCTTTTGAAGGATGTTCTTGATTTTTCGATTGGAGACTTCCACCAACCCATTTGTCTGTGGGTGATTGATGAGTGCATGAAAGTGCGCTCAACATATTCCTAATTCTGGTCAAAATGTAACTCTTAAAGTCCTAGGAGTTTACAGTTTTTTATTTTTTATGTTGCATATGCCTGTTTTATGGTTTTTCCACGTTAATTTTATGACTTTTAGAGGTTGACCACGAGCCGGGGACTTATTGGACTGAAAACCGATGTAAATCACACTGCCATGTGGACCCAGAGACCCGTGAATATGCGCGGAAGGCTGCAGAGCAGCCCAACCCAGAGTTATGCCTGACACGACCGTGACTAGGGAGTCATGACCGTGTCAAGGCGTGTTTCTGCAGCATTAAATTGTTGTGATCTGCAGTAATTTCCTTCTCTTCCTCCTTCGACCTAGAGGCAGCTGCAGACACTTGAGGAGATCTGAAGGCGATGGGAGACCTTAGGAGCAAGGTGCAGCGACGACAGCATCCATCCAACCATACTCGGCGGGACAAATATACTGACGAGACATGCGGGAGCGAGATTTGTCATCCGATATTAGTATTTTGGCTTGTATTAAAGTAGGATTTTTATGCCGTTGATTAGATCTGTAAATCAGATGATGAATACGATGGTTTTCTAGTCGTAGGGTTGTGATTCATGCAAAAACTGAACCTGATTAATTGTGTGCGATGATTGATGATTAATTAGTCTTTTTCGTTGATTGATTTGTTTGTGCCGTCAGTGACAAACGGCTAGGTTATGTGTTTGTGCTAACTAAATGCCTAATCAAATCAAATGAATGTTCAACGGTCAAACCCTCATGATTAAACAGCGTAAAACGGGAATAATCTGATCGATAAACCCCTAAACCTGAGCGTGACTTGGTTTCTAGTTCGCGCGGCTTCTCGAGGGAAATAACCCTAAACACGACCGTGATCTATGGATCACGACTGTGTTCTTCATTAAAGGCCACGACCGTGACAGTTCTATCACGGCCACGATCAGCTTCACCTGCATGCCTGCTTACTGCGGTCCTTGGGTCGAGTTGCTGCCTTAAGCAGCGACATTTATCTTTTATCCCTTGCATTTTATTTATTATTTAGGTTAACTAAAACCCCATTTCAACCTATCCTTTTCACTAGGAGCATAATTAAATCAACTCGGGAATTTACAACCATTCCTGTGGATCGATACTCGACTCAACTACTATCTTCTGTAGTAGGTAAGTCGTTTAATTATAAATATTAAATTTGACAGATGACGACGCGTGTCAACATTTTGGCGCCGTTGCCGCGGATAGTTCGCTAAAATTTTTTGGGTTGATTTAATTTTTATTTCTAATTGATTAGTTATTTATTTTTATTTATTTATTTTTAACTCTGTTCTGTTCTGTTTCTGCTTCCTGCATCTTGTTTAGTTGTGTAATTTTTATCATGTTGCTCTATTTTATTTTTGGACCTTGCATGCTGGGACACCGATCCTTGAGGCCTAGACTTGTTAGACTCAATCATAATCTGGGAAGGCGTAGGAAAAACAAAAACCCGTGAATTGAAAATATGGAAGACCCTCCACCATAAATTCCAAACAATCAGAGTGGTCTGAACAATGGGGATAACGGGGTACAGAATGTTGTTAACGGAGGAAACGTTGGGAACAAGGGAAATGGGCTAGCACCACCTGTAAATCCTTTGCACGCACACTTCATCCCTAATGTTTATGACGTATCGTCATGCATAGAATTACCTGCAATAAATGCTGCCCAATATGAGATTAAGCCTGGGACCATTCAATCCTTACTAACATTTAATAGCTTATCTCAGGAAGACTCGTACAACCACGTAGCCGAGTTTGTAGATATCAGCTCAACTTTAAGGATTGACAACTTCCCAGTTGATGCCATGAAACTCATTCTGTTTCCATTCTCAGTGCGAGGCCAAGTAAAATACTGGCTAAACACTTTGCCACCATGCACCATAAGGACCTGGAAGAAGATTAGTGTTGCCTTTTTTAAGAAATATTTTTCAGTAGGAAAGACTTTGCATTACCGCCGAGAAATCACCACCTTCCAACAACATGATAATGAATAGCTTTTTGAAGCATCGGAATGGTTTGGTGATTTGTTAAGAAAATGCCCTCACCATGATATCCCTAGGTGGCAGTTAGTGCAAAGCTTTTATTTTCGCCTCCTTCCAACTCATCGTCAGACGATGGACGTCTCTTACGGAGGGTCCGTGATAACGAAAGATGAGAATGTGGTATGTGCACTGTTTGAGAATATGAGTGACGCATCTCAATTTTAATCCACTTTTAAATGGAAAGATAAACCTATTGCTGCTCGTGCTGCCAGTCAGAAGGGTGTGAATGAGCTTAGTGCAACCGATACACTCACATCCACCATAGCAGCACTCTCTGAGCGAGTGGAGTTGCTCCTCAAGAAAGTTACAGCCACCACCCCCAAAGCTGCGCGAATTGAACAATATGTTACCTGCGGTAACACTACACATCACTGAACGATTTTTCAGTCAACCCATCCTATTTCTGACCCCACACAACAATCAGTCTACACTGCCTACGGGTACTATCCCGCTCCTAACGCTTATCAATGGCGGCCGCCTCAACAGCAACCGCCATAACCAGTAATAGTACCCCAAACTCCATCACCGCTGATGCAGCCAACGCCCACACCTTTTGAATCAAAAATGATTAAGGCGTTGGCAGAGAAGACCAAGATGGTGGAAAGTTTGACTGAGACCCAGCAACAAGTGCACACAAACACGTAAGCAATAGCGAAGCTAGAGACGTAGGTGGGTCAAATAGTGAACACTATGAACAGGAGGGAGGAAGGGCGACATGCCCAACCACCCAAGGGGCAAGGATAGGATGAGTAGGATTAGTTTGTTTATAAATACCCACATTTCCCATTTTCGTAGTTTTAAGTTTTAGTATCTGTCTTGTCTAGCTTCTCTGTTGCTGGTCTAGGAATTTCTGTTGTGTCTCTCTCTTTGGTATTAATAATGTTGCCGGTAGGTAAGTTGGGGGGCATGGGAAACCGAGACGTTTCTTGCTAGATCTTCTAGGCCGCTTCCATGCAGTTTCTGGTGTCCGAACTCTACATCCCTGCATGTGTCAACTATCGACGACAGTGTTGTTGCTACTTCAGAGGTGTTCTCTAGAGTTAGTGAAGGCCGCTCTTGCTAACTAATTGCACTTAGGGTGGCAGGAACAAAATCATTTGAGAAATTTAGAAGGACCTAGGCAGTTGATAGAGTTACTAAGACATTTCTATTTCCTTTTTATTGCATTTGTCTTGTTGTTTCTGTTTTTTTGTTTTCTTAGCAGGTCAGTTTGCATGGACTCTCAGACCCTTCGTTGCTTCCATGTGATTTCTTTCCATTCTCTCATAGGAAGTTTCAAGAATTAGTTGGGGGGAGTGGACAATGTTTAAATTTTGTCGCGTTCTTTAAAAAAATTTTTGGCATGCGTTTTACTGCACTTGCTTTGTTATTTTCTAGTTTGCTGGCATGATGATTGGATATTCTATGTTTGTATGGGCATTATTATGCTAGTACGGTTCTACTTGTCGTATTTCTCTAGGAATTTGTTTAGCTTACGCTAGTTGTTGGCCTGAACCTCCATGGAATAATAATTGTGCACTATATCCAAGTCGTGCGGTAAGATGATGATGAAGCATGTGTATTTAGGGAATAAATTTTAGCATAAATTTTTCTGAGTGCTAGAATAGAAAGGTGAGTGCCACAAAATTTAGAATAAGGTGACTTCCTGCATTCCGCCTGTGAATTGCGACTAGTAGGGGATTGGGTCTGGTGGTAAGATTAGTGGTATGCTTGAGAGATGATGAATTCAATGCTCTATTCTTGATTCAAATTTTGAGATTCGGATATCTTTCTTCCCATGCTCCTATTTGCACCCTTGTTGAGCCAAACACATACAATTCTGTTTTTATTTGCACCCATGATCTTCTTTAACTTGGAGTTAAGCCTGTGGAGTTTTCTGTCTATCTTAGTATACCCCAAGTTGATTTTAAAATGTATACATGGGGATGACTTGACCAAGAAAAAGAGGCAAAAAGGGGAAAGTTGATAAAAGAAAAGAAGAAAAATTGATGGTAAAAAAAGGACCTTGAAAAGGAAAATATAGGAAAAAGAAAGAGAAGAAGTTTCAAAAAAAAATGGCCTGTTGTGAATGAAATGGAGGAAAGAGAAAAAATTTGAGAAGGTTTTGGAATTTGTGTATGAGCATTACATGAGAAATTTCGTCCCCTTGTGAAGGTTTTTGTTACATACTATGCTTGCTTTGGATACCATTTCTCCATTCTTTCCTTGTTCATCTCCTATTTTTCTGAGCCACACAAAAAAATATATATATCCTGCTGCATTGCTTTTTCTAATCTCGAGCATAGGTTTGTGTTAGTTTATTTGTAGTCTTCCTAACTAGTTGCATATCATTTGTTCAATGTGGGTTTGTCACCTAGTTTAGGGAAATCTTTTTCTTTGAGCGTTCTGCTTTCGTCAGCTCCATGAGTGACCACTTGTCCACATTGATATATTTATTCTTCCTGTGAGCTGTGGAGTTGACATTTATGCTAGATTTATTTTTCTGGATACACTTGCTTGGGTTAGTGGCATGTTGGTAACGGCTTGGAAGCGTGCGTGCACACACACGTTCCATAGTTGTTTCTTGTCTTACTAGTTGCAGTTACTTAATTTTTGTATAAGATTTATGACTGGTAGAACTAGGAATGTGTAGAAATTGTTTCACTGCATAGTTTATCTCATTCTTTTCATGTTAGCTTGCTAGGGACTAGCAAGGTTTAAGTTGGGGGGTGTGATGAGTGTGATACTCTTGGAAAAATCTCGGGGGCGGTCCGCACCTAGGACC
>JAOWBR010167841.1:0-11641 GCA_028571145.1 Dionaea muscipula
GTCACCACAAGCATGCAAACAAGACCCTACGGCCCTTCTACCAACCTCCTAGAACGCCTAAGATAAACCACGACTCGACGAGAAACGAAAACGGGGCAAAACAAACGAGAACAGCAAAGCTAGGCTGGACACGGCCGTGTCCGCGAACACAAGCAGGTCGTGTCCAGCACTGAACTTTTAGTTCAGCGCATCCGAATTAAAGCACGGCCATGCTGAGATAGCACGACCATGTTCACAGCCCGACACGGTCGTGTTCACGGGAACACGGGCGTGTCGTGCCCAGACTTCAACTCTATAGAAATCGACCCTAAATCTAAAGTGCATAAAATATGCGCGCTTAAACGTCAACATAAAAACCACGAATCCCACATGAACAAATGAACCAAAAAGCAACATCCAATCATGCTATCAACATCCCATCATCACCCCAATCCCACTATCAATCTCGCAACGCAAGAACGAGCATCAATCAACATGCTAGAACAACCCGAATCAAACCCGACCAAAAACCCCAATGATAACACATGAACAGTAGCAAATCAACACAACAAAATACTTCCGATGGAGAGTTAATCCCCCCACCTACAGCCCAGCAAATTGAAAGAAAGGAGAGCGAAAAATAAAATCAAGAGAACCGACCTCGAATCAGAAAAAGGAATGAAATCACGCCGTCGATCCAATCCGCTCTCGATCAACCTCACCACTTCTGTCCGGGCACAATCAAAAGATAATTAAAACAATCAATCTCCATCACCATCCTCTCCATGGTCGATCACCCCAAAGGAAAAGAAAAAGAAAGAGACGATCATCCACATACCAGTGATCGCGTGACGAAGAGGCCACAAAGCTGCCGCCGCTCAACAATCCCACTCGTCGCCGATCGTCCTCCTTCCCTGATGATGGTGGCCGACCAAAAGGAAGAAAGAGGGAGAAGAGAGAAACGTGAGTCCAGGAGAGGAGAAAATCAGATCTGAACTGAAACTGAATATAAAGGAGAGAATCTAGAGTTACATAATATCTTCCCATTCCCTAACCCCTCTTCAATCAATAGGGGTAAATCCGTAAATTCACCCCCATCAAATTAAAAGAGAAATAGGAAACGAAAAGCACAGCCACTAGGTTTAGAACCCAGGACCCTCAACATGAAAATCCTCCTTCCTCCGCTTCCCTCTAACCAGTTGGGTTAGGAATGATTCTTGAAAGGAATTGAATTTAAATAAAACAAAAATCAACCGGACTAAGCTCTATAGCCCAAATCAACTTAAATTCTATTTAAATCAAAACCAATCCGAACCGGGACGAAACCAAACCAAACTAAGATAAACCTGGGACGGGTTATCACAGTTAATCTTATACTGTATTGCTTCGTCATTGTTTTATTGATTGTTCTTATCGGTTTCTAACATTTAAACTCCTTTATGCAGTGGTGATAATGCCGAAAGGTGCCAAACCTACCGCCAAGCCGTCCGCTGCGGGCGACAAGTGGAAGGAGCTCGAGGGTGCCTCTGCTCAACAAGGTGATAAAAGGAAGAAACCCGAGGATAAGGATCCACCTGTTGAGGTTAAGGCTTCTTCCAAAGACTCCAAGGCGATGCACGGGTATGCGACACGAGACCTACCGGGAAATAAGTAGGTGTACACCATAAGGAAGATGTCTCCCACTCCTACCGCTAAGAAAGTTCAACTTCAGCGATTTGGGAGCATGTACAAACCTCATTCCTATGCCACTCGGGCGAACACTCGACTGCATCATATTGATCCTGCTCCCAAATTGTCCAAAATGCCATACAACAAGCAAGGGATAATAGACTCTGAAGACAATGCTTTGGCTATAAGCCAAGCTGTGACTTTCTTCTCTCAATCTGATATCATCCATTATCGAACAGATAAGGGTGATTTTCAGAAGGAGTAGATGTTTAAGGACCTGGAGGTTCAAGGCCCTCGGGTAATCCCTTTTTGACTCTCTAAAAGACTTGCCTCTTTGTATCCTTGTCTTTGATTATTGATAACTGTGGTGGTTACTCCTTTCAGAGCATGGTTGCACTAGACAGTTTGGAGAGAATGCATGAGCAGGACATGGACAAGTTGGCAGTGAAGGAATGGAACCTTCGGGAATGCGAGGATGGGAGAGTTGAGGCCGAGGAGAAAGTTTGTCAAATGGAAGGCACCCTGGCCTCGGAGAAAGAAAAAAGGACTAAAGCAATTGCCTCCCTACGGCAAGCCAGAAAGGATATCATCGAGCTTCTCCAATCCGAGAAGAGTCTGAAATCTCACCTAAACACTGCTGATTGGTCCCTTAAAGAGATTGTGGAGAATCTTAACGCATCAATTGATCAGCAGAGGAAGGAAAAGTGGGAGGAATCAATGAGAGAGTGGTTGGAGACCTTTGAGGGTCTCAAATTTGTAGAGGATAGTGGCTGCCTGTCCCTTGTTGTCGGTTACCGGTCAGCACTTCTAGAGCTGGAGGAAAAACTCTCGGTGAATACTCGGGATGAGTTTTGGGTCGGCCTCTCTGTATACGCCGATATAGGATTCCGTGAAGACGGAGAGGCCTATTTCTTGGCGTACGAGGAGGAGAAAGCACCGGAGTTTGAGCAAGGATTGGCTGGGTATGATCATGTCTCTAACTATTTGCCATCTTCTCCATCTAAATCCATGAATATGTATTTGGTTTCAGCCCCAAGGAAACGAATGATGATGTCGTGGACGAAATGACGACTCGTCTTGAGAGGTCGTTGATGAGTGATGATCCCCAGACTGAGGAGAAGGAGCCTGGTGAAATTCCTCAAGGCCATCCTCTAAGTCAAGAGCAAGGGTCTGGTGCCGGTGCTCAAGAAGGAGACCTCGCTGGCGAAGGCGTCACCGGGGTGGTCATGAGTCGTATCAATGTTCAAATAGTGATGTCAAAATAGGATGGAAGGTGGGTGTTGTGCCCCATCTTAGGCTTCATCAGTTCCTTTTTGTAGCACAGCTAAAGCCAGTTTTGGTAGTTTTTAAAACTTCTTCTTTTGTAACTTCTTGCTAAGAAGATTCAGGTGTCTGTTCCTCCGTTCAGGACATGTCTGATGGAGACACTGAGGCCTAACTTTTGCATTGTAATCCTCCTTTTCAGTAATGAAACTTCATAGTTCTTCGTTTATCCACCACTTTTATCGTATTATCTTTACTCTCCATGCAGCAGTAATTTGGCATCTGAGTTTGACTTTCAGCAGATCTGTGTGGACCCTAATAGGCCCATAACTCGAATTGTTGTTTATTATATATTATTTATGCATCCTTATGAGTTTGCCATTGGCTGAATCTAGATTGATCTGATGTGGCTCAAGGGCCGTATAAACTTTCAGTCAACTAGTTATAGCCTGAGTGTCGGGCATAAACTTTTAATCTTCGAAATGCGGCTCAAAGGTCGATTGTAATTCTCCTGGAACTTCTGATGCGGCCAATGGGCCGAATGTGCATCTCCACTTTTTGTATGAGTCTTGTGGATCGATTGTAAATCTTTTAATTCTATGATATGATTCGTGGGCCAAGCGTAATCTTTTGAATAGTAAATCTTCCCCTAAGCTTCTTGAGATAGCAACGTATCGTGTTGCTTGGGATGAACTCGCGACACCTTCAAACTTTATGTGCTGCTCGGGATGAACCCACGCCACCTCCAAACTTCATGTACGTCACCTCTAAACTTCATGTTCCGCTTAGAATGAACCCGTACCACCTCCAAATTTCATGTGCCGCTCGAGATGAACCCGCGTCACCTCCAAACTTCATGTGTCGCTCGGGATGAACCCGTGTCACCTCTAAACTTCATGATACGACTCGAGGGCTGATTGTACATCGTCAATTTTCCAAACATTCCTCAAAGTTCTCAGGATAAGTGCGGTGCCACATATAAAGTCAAACAAAGCAAGCAAAGATAGGCGAATGTATGAAAACCGAAAGCAAGTCATATTCTTATGGAGGATTAGGCGGGGGTAGGATTTTTCTTCGCAAAATGGACCCTACTTGCTAGCACAAGACATATGTTGCCTTGCTCGCCAGGATGGGACTAGTAAGATTGAGATGCGGACGAGAGCCGACTTATACTCGCTACGGGACACATCCGTCTTTCCCAAGGAGAACCAACTCACTTAGTGCAAAGGTAGCTCGACAGGCAAGGCAACTGGGGCGGTGTAAAAGAACATACAATGTCCAACATCCGTCTTTCCCAAGGAGAACCAGCTCACTTTGCTGTATCCCGCAGAGGAAAATCCTCACTTCGTCGTCTCTTTCGAATCATAAGTGGTCATCCAAAGTCAAGATGAAAGATGGAGTGATCTCTTACTCCCGTTTAAGAACCTTTTGAGAAAGTCTAACATCCGAATCGAAGCGTGTATTGGTATCTCATATCCTCTGAGACAAAATTGGTTGGCTTAATATCATGAGACCAGTGCTGAGGTAACAAAAGGGGTCCCAAGGGGGCTTCCCTTGGGGGACCGCTCCGACGGTCAAATCAGTTCCAAATTTTATTGATATCAAACAAATATGTACATGCCATAAGTTCAAAAAAGCAAGCAAAACAAGATTACATATTTACAAGGATAGTTTAACTACTGGTAATACTTCCTCAAATGCTGGAGATTCCAGGTGCGGGAAACATCCCGTCCATAAAGAGTTCTGAGGCGATAGGTGCCTGGTCGTACTTCTTCAGTCACTTCGTACAACCCCTCCCAATTATGGGCTAACTTTCCAGACGGGGCGTTGGTGCCTTCAAACTTGGCGCCTCATTGGCCCAGGTCTCCTATTCGAAAGCTTCGACCTTTGACTCGGGTGTTATGATATTTTGCCACTCTTTGATGGTAAACTGCTATCCGGAGCACTTCTTGTTACCTTCTTTCTTCAAGGGCATCTAAACAATTCCGGAGTTTCAAATCATTCTTTTCTAGAGAGAAATGATCATTCCTGAAGAAGTGCATGCGGATCTCCACTGGAACGATGACTTCAACTCCAAAGGCTAAGGTGAAGGGGGTTTCTCCTGTGGCAGCTCGAGGGGTTGTCCGATAGGCTCACAAGATGGTGGATAATTCGATTACCCAGTTGCCTTTAGCCTTTCCAACTCTAGCTTTGAGCCCTTCTAGCAACGTGCGATTCGTCACTTTAACCTGTCCGTTGTTTTGAGGATATGCCACAGAAGCATACCTATGTTCAACATCGTACTCTCGGCACAGGTTCTCGATCTTTTGATCTTCAAATGGGTACCGTTGTCAGTGACGATAGCTCTGGGAACACCATAGCGACATTAAATACTTTTCCACATGAAGGACTCCACATCAGCTCCAGTAATGCGCGTAGTAGGCTCTGCCTCCACCCACTTGGTAAAACAGTCAATCGCTACGATCAGGAACTTCTTCCCTCCAGGAGCCGCGAGATACGGGCTCTTAATATCGATGTCCCATATAGCGAAAGGCCAGGCACTAGTGATGGACATGAGTGGTGTGGAGGGTCGACGTTGCTTTCTAGCAAACCTTTGACAAGTCAGACACTTCTGGACAAATTCTTCGACCGCTTTCTCTAACTTAGACCAAAAATATCCCTACCTCTGGATCTTCTTGCCGAGGGCATTTTTGCCTCGATGAATCTCGTATGCGCCCTCATGGATTTCTTCCATGACGTATCGGGCCACTTTTTCAGTCAGGCGTCGGGCACAGGGGTGCTGATAAAGCTGCATGTATAGGACCCCATTAATGAGTCGGAACTTTGCAACTTTAATCTTTAAGGACTTCCCCTAGTCTCTGTTAGTCGGTAAGGTCCCATCCTTCAAATATTGTACGATCGGGGTCATCCATGTGAGGGTCTCGGGTTTCACATTCATTACCTTAGGGGGGGAGTCCAAGCTGCTTTGCGTCATCCTCTCCAGAAACACGGTATGACCAATTACTCCGGGGCCTGAGCCCATGTGTGCTTTGAGAGGGCGTCTGCTTTGGCGTTCTGGGCTCTTGGTATTTGGTGGATCTCTACTTTCTCAAACTTTTGAATCAAGTCCCCCACCAGGCCCTTATATTTAATCATCGCCTCTTTTTCTGCGGCATAAGTGTCGTTCATCTGGTTGACCACCAACTGAGAGTCACTAAAGATCTGGATAACGCATACATTCAGCTGCGCTACAATTCTCAATCCAATGATAAGGGCTTCATATTCTTCTTCGTTATTTGTCAAAGGGAAGTCAAAGCATAAGGCATATTCTACCTCTACTCCATCATGGCCGGTTAGTACCAAGCCTACACCTCCGCCTTATCTACCCGATGATCCATCAATGTACAACGTCCAGCAGGGTGACGACCTCGGGGGAAGTGTAAATTCTGCACATTCAACAATGAAGTCTACGAGAGCTTGTCCCTTGATTGATGGCCGAGGCTGGTAGTCACTCTGGAATTATCCTAATTCCATAGATTATTTAATGAGTCTTCCGGAAGTTTCGGGTCTGTGGAGTATTTGTCGCAACGGCTGATCTGTAAGTACCACGATGGGATGCACCAAAAAGTAGGGCTTTAGTCGTCTGAGGCCGTTATTATGGCAAAAGATAGCTTATCTGCCCTTGGATATTTTCCTTTGGCTCCTATTAGCACCTTGCTGGTGTACTATATGGTTCTTTGAATTTTGCAATCTTCACGAACAAGCACCGGGCTGACTGTAAAATCAGAGATGGCTAAGTAAAGATACAAAGTCTCCCCTGCCATCGATTTGGTAAGCAAAGGAGGGGAAGCCAAATAAGTCTTCAAGCTCTCAAAATTCGTTCAACATTCTTCCGTCCACTCGAACTTATCCAAGTTCCGTGGCACTTTAAGGAAAGGGAGGCTCTTCTCAGCTGAGCAACTTAAAAATCGACTCAACGAGGCTAATCTTCCAGTGAGCTGCTAGAACTCTCTGACTCTTTAGGGGGGAGCCATGTTTCAGATGGCCTAGATCTTTTCAGGGTTGGCCTAAATACCCCTTTGCGTTACTATAAATCCCAATAACTTTCCTGAAGTAAATCCAAAGGTACATTTCTTCGGATTAAGCTAGGTGGAGTACTTTCAGAGGAGGGAGAATGCCTTCTCGAGTGCTTCTATGTGTCCACCCTCCGTGATGCTCTTCACGAGCATGTCATCAACATAGACTTCCATACTCTTCCCTATGACAGGTTCAAAGACCTTGTTCACCAACCGCTGATAGGTAGCCCCGACATTCTTCAAGCCAAAAGGCATCATCTGATGGCAGTAGGTGCTATTGTGAGTAATGAAAGAGGTATTTTCTTCATCATCTTATTTCATCCGGATTTGATGGTATCCCAAAAAGGGGTTCATAAAGCTTAACAGCTCGTGGCGTAAGGTGGCATCAACCAAGGCATCAATGTCAGGCAACGAGTGGCTGTCTTTTGGGCATGCCTTATTCAAGTCAGTAAAGTCGATACACATCCTCCAACTCTCATTCGGATTCTTTACCAGCACCGGGTTGGCCAACCATTTGGGGTAATGCACCTCTCGAATGGTCCCCATGGATAAGAGCTTCTTCACTTCCTCTTGAACGACGTCATTTCTTTCCTGGCCGAGCATTCAACGCCTTTGCTTGATAGGTCTAAAACTGGGGTTTCCTCTTAAAGCGTGTTTAATCACTCTTCGATCAACCCCAATCATCTCACTGGATGAAAAAGCAAAAATATCACGACTTTCCTTTAAGAAGTTGATCAGCTGTTGGCGAGACTCTTGTTGAAACATGGTCCCAATTTGAACTACTAATCGAGGATCCTCTACCACCAAGAAAATATTCTTAAGAGGCTCTACTGGCTGAGCCCTCTCCTCCGATGAGGCTTCTTCACAGTGAACGCCCTTTTGTATCTCCGTCTCCTCATCAAAAGGTTCACCCATCTTTGACTTGTTGTCAATCGAGATCAAATAGCAATCCCGCACAGCCTATTGGTCCCCCAAACATCTTCGTTACTTATCCCCGTACCGGGATTTATAGCATGAGATAGTAGGGGGAAATGGCTACTTTCAACTCAATGATTATGGGACGGCCAAGGATGGCGTTATAAGTTGATTGTCCGTCAACTATAAGCCATTTCACATTGAGGGTACGCCAGACATCCGCATCTCCTACGGTTATAGGGAGAGTAGCTTCTCCTATTGCTCTTACTGAATGGCCTGAAAAGTTAGACAGTGGGGTCATCACTGGTACAAAATCGTGCTGCCCGATCTTTAAGGTTGTTATCAAGCACTTATAGGTATTGAGAAAGAGGATATCATGTGAGCTTTCGTTATCCACCAGGATTTTATGAACTCGGACATCTTTGATCATAGCGGTCACTAAAATGACAACTTGATGAGGGTATTTCACCCCTGCTTCATCTCTCCTTGAAAAAGTCAAGGGTACATCCAATTGATCATCATTATCCTTCAAGGTAGTGGTCATGGAATCCACTCTTTCTCCTCGGGCATACCTCTTCCGACCACGATTGTTGTCTCCCCCACTTGAGGTTCCTCTATGAATGACATTGATCACAGGAGCTCCCTTGACATCGATTCTCGGCCTCTTGTTCTCGGGATCAGCACTTCTACTTCAATCCCTCTTGCCCGGGGGAGGTGGTTTGCAGTCGTCCGGGGGTGGCCGATAGGGTGGCCACGGCTTCCGTTGATCCCTCATATCACATCGATTTTGTATCATAAAATAATCGTCGGTGGCATGGCCAAACTGCTTGTGGTAGGTACACCATTGGGGGGGGGGGGGTTCTCTTATATCCTCCAGCAGATGACGATGCCTGCACGAGTGCTATATATCTGGAAGGTTGATTGTGTTGTGGAGTAGGGGCTCGAGTTTTGTTCCCTATCCAAGGGGGCACTTCTCTTCTCAAAATATCAAACCTTCATGGCCTGAAGTTCTACTTATCGTGATGGTCACGTCTTTCTCGATCCTCTGACCTGGGTTCTTTTCGGGATTCCTTCCCACCTATCTTGCAGTCTGATGGAGCTCTCGACCTATTTTAATCCTCCAAAATCATGAAATTTTGGGCTCGATTTAGTAACTGTCTGAAGCACTCTGGCTATCGGAGGGCAAGATCATCTCGGAAAGCGCCTGGGCGCAATCCCATCAAGATCGCAGTCATTGCTACCTCATGATTGAGCTTGGGGATTTGGATATATGCCCTGTTGAATCGAGCCATAAAATCCCTTAAAGACTCCTCAGATCCCTGCTTAATCTAAAACAAACTGGGTGCAGCCCGAGAGTAAACACAAGGGCTGACAAATTGCCCCATGAAGGCTCCCTTCAGCTGGGAGAAACAAGAGATTGATTGTGGTGTCAGGGACGTGTATCACTGCTGGGCAGCTCCTTTGAGAGTGGACGAGAAGGCGCGGCACATGATCGCATCATCCATATTATACAGTCATATCTTAATCTTAAAGCTGCTAATATGGTCCTCCGAATAAGTAGAACCATCATAAGGTTCGAACTGAGGCAGCCGGAGGTGAGCCGCGAAGGGGGCATCATCAACCTCTCTAGTGAAAGGGCTGAAGGAAGATCGATTCGTTGTCATTGCCTGTTGATGAGCTTCTTGTTCTAGGGCAGCATAAGATCGATCCTTAAGCTTATTTGCTTCACCATCTTCATGGACCGCAAGTTCCTATTCTTAGTGAGGATGCCCATTCAATTATCCTCGACAAGGATGGATGGGTGAATCCTCCTTACGATGTTGGTTTGGATCAGACCCAATCACTGTAGCTTTGCCCTTAATTAACCTTTCTTGAAGGTCTATTTGATTTTCAGTGACTTGTTCTTCTACCACAACAGCTTTGGATGTGAGAGAAAGAATTGCCCACGTATCTCGGTCATAAAACTCTCCATCATCAGCTTCATCTGAGCAAATTCTTCCCGAGTAACAGAGTCATTCTACTGAGACGATAATCCCCCGACGCCGTCAGATTGATTTGCAGGTGGGGGTGATTCATCGCCCTATGATCGATGGGGGTTGTTAACTTTTGCTGGAGTCTCTGAAGGTACCATTATTTATGACTTCTTATCACATTTCCCACAGATGGCGCCAAATATTACGTCTGAAAAATCCCGGGTCTAGTTTAGACCTAGAATCTCCCAAAAGTAAACATCCAAGTCTCGATGTGAATCAGGTAAGAGCGGCTCCGGTCGAAGGAGAACCCGGTTGACTCAGGGGAGAAGTGAAAGTACTAATGATAACTCTGGTTTGTCCAGGTAAACTGAAATAGAAGAATAATCCCGTCAAAGGGTATCCCGAGGTGTGAGTTAGGAAAGACCGTTCCGATGCTCAAGTCAGTAATTGGAGAAGAATATTGGAGCTTCAAAGTACCGAAAATCCGAGTAGGGTCCAGGCCGGGTGAAGTGCTCCGAGCCGGATAGAGCAGGGGCAATAGGGATGTTCTACTCGCGAAGAAGAGAGAGAATGAACCGGAATATGTACCTCGGGGTAGGGGGTTATTCATAAGCAACCGGGGTAGGTGTAGAATTACCCTTATGCCCCCATTTTTCTACTCAGGTCGGGTTGCCGAGTTGGGCATGGGGCTTGAGCCGGGTCGGGTCCTTCCTTGCTCCTGTTCGATCATTTTGCCTTCATTGTCTTATCCACGTATCCTCTCGGATAATCCACATATAATAAGTGAGGTCCCCCCCCCCACTTTTAGGTGCATCTGACGACGAGTTAAGTTGGTGGGCCCGTCCCCTTGGAAGCTATTCGGTGAAGGAGGCATATTCATGGATCTTAGGGGGCCCTCGTAAGTTGGGGGATGGTTTGGCTTGTGTATGGAATGAGATTGTCCGATTCAGGATCCAAGCTTTTCCGTGGACCGTTTGGCATGAGCGGGTAAAGACGGTTGATTGGCTAGTCCGTATGGGCGTGATTTTGGATAATGAGAACAGCATTTTCTACGGCTCTGAGGAGGAGACACTCGATCATATGATGATGCATTTACCCTTGGTGTGGAAAGTTTGGTCAAGCTATGTAAGGTGGTGGGGAGTTTCTTGGAGTGCTCGTAGGTCAGTCCGCGATCTATTGAATAGTTGGTACTCGTTTGATATTCACAAGTACCTTTGGCCCATGTGGAGATCTATTCCTATGATTGTTTTATACTATGCGTGGAAGACTAGATATGAGGCTCGATTTAATAAGAAATCTCCTAGATGGGATGAGCATCTGGATTTGATTAAGTTCAAATGTGCCTTTGGTTCATGTATAGCCTTAAGAGATGCAAGTTCCAGATTAACGAGTTGATTCTGTAATTGAATCATGTTATTCTGGGAACTAAATCGACTTGATGACCATCCTCTGTGATAACTTTTCTGGTTGATGTGTTTTTTATTCGATCATCCGGATTCAGTTTAAAGTGGTACAATCTTATGGGCGATCATGAGGCTAGGTTCTTTTGTTTGAACTAGATTTCTGCAGGTATTGTATTGGGATAAAGGTCTGGAATCGCACATTCCTTAGTCATGGCTCTTAGCTGCGAATATGAAGATTTTTCCCGATACTTTCAGACATTTCATGTGTGGGTGTTGACATTTGTTGAGTGATAGATTTTTTTTTGGGAAGAGTGTTGGTCCCTAGAGGGGCTCGAGAAGTTCAGAGGGGGGGGGGGTGAATGAACTTCTCAGTTTTTCAAAACTC
>JAOWBR010167852.1:0-20733 GCA_028571145.1 Dionaea muscipula
GCCAAGCGGGGTTGGTCAAGAGGGCGAGGATCGCCGAATGGGCGTTCGCGTACGGCCGAGGGAAGGCAAGGCCGAGCGAAGCGAGGGCGGGCCGAGCGAGGCCGAGTCGGCCAACGGCCCAAGATGCAAGGACCCGGGCAGGGTACCCGGGCAGGGTACCCGGGCAGGGCACCCAGGGCGGTCTCGTCGTACGAACTTCGGGAAGTCCGTTTGAGCTCGTTTGAACTCCGATTGACGAACGGTTTGCGCTTACGCGCTCGTGGCGAGATGGAGAATCATCCAGGATGGGTTTGGTCGTGTTTGGTCACGGTTGACTGGGGTTGACCGGGTTTGACCATTGTTTGACTATGGTTGACCAAGGGCTCGGGCTCAGTCGGGTCAGAACGAACAATCCAATCTCGGACCCGTTGGTCACGTGTCTCGAGGGGATAAATCCCCCTATATCACCCAATTTTCTCCGAACTTCAAAATTTCCATTTGTAACTCTATATTAGGCCTTGTTTCATAATTGTTTTAGACCATGAGATTAGGATTGTAATACTGTGGTATTACTAACTCGTTGTTTGATTGGACAAAAATGACATAGTATTAATAATAACATGATATTATAATGCTCTTTGCCTTGTACTACTAGGCCCCGTTTGATAGTTGTTAATTGTTATAGATCGTGCTTGGGATGAGAATAGCAATCCCGTAGGTCCTCTATATTATTGTTTGTTTGACAAAATAGGATTAACAATACCATAAGATTAGTAATGCTCTCCAAAGGAGGATTGTTAATACTTAGTAGAATCAGGTATTAACAATTTCATCCCAAGTCTTTCTTGTAAAAAATCTAAATTACCCCTTATATTTGTCATATAATTACAAATTAACCAACTTTCACTCACAAAAACCCTAATCTTTGTCCTTCATCTCCATTCTCAACAAACCTCGTTATCGTTGATAGCAGCCCTCACATCGTCAAAAAAATAATTTTTAGGTATGAGTGGTCTTTTTTTAAAAAAAAAAAAAATTCCGGTGCATTTTAATCTTTAGTTTGACAGAATTTTGTTGATTTTCCAGTAGCTAGATATATAGGAGAATTTTGTTAATTTTCCAATAGCTAGATACATTTGACAAAGAAACAAGGGAAAGAGAACATCAAACGAAAATTATTCTTCCTGATTTGGAGACGACCAACTGCATAGAACCAATCGCGAAATTATTCTTTGACATACATGAATCTTTATAAAGGTGATATACGAGGAGGTCATTTTAAAAAAGTCAAATATTATACAGTGGAAATATTATTTTCATTAGTCTTTTGGTATTTTTTTCGTTCGAATAATTTTCAATTATAAAACTAAACAATAGCATTTTTCATCCAAGGGTATAATAGAAAAATAATACTTTAATCTCATCCTTTGGCATTGCAATCAAATATGAATTTAGGATTAATAATCTCAATTTTATGATTTAATCTCAACACAATTAAACACCGTCTAAGGATTACACACATCATTATTAATCTCATCTTTTTATTAATCTCATCATAATCTCATCTTCTTACTAATTACATCTAATCCAACACAACTATCAAACGGGACCCTAATACCTTGGAAGACTAGGTAGTAGGTATTAGTAATACTAAATCCCAAGCCTCTTTGCAAAATGAGAATATTACCCCTTATATTGTATATAATAATATTACTATTAATTATCAAATAATAATCAATTATATTATTCTTATTCTTATTCTTCTTATAATTAATTATATAATAATTTTTATTATGATTATTATTGATATATAATTATTATTATAAAAGTATTACCTAAGGACATAATAGAAAATGTTAATTTAATACTATCAATCGTAAAATTTAATCCCAATATAATCAAACATTCTCTAAAAATTTTATTTCTTTTTATCAATCTCATTTTTTTATCAATCCTATCTCAATCTTATTATAATCTTATCTCTTACCAATCTTATCTAATCAAACATAATTATCAAACGAGACATTAGTGTATTATATCGACTTTGTAAAAATCATTAATTATACAATATACCCATCACAATCCACTCACAATCTACCTTTCAATTTTTAATTCACACTTTAAATTTTAATTCACACTCTAAAAATTATTACATAATACTAGCTCTCATTATTCACAAATTATAAAAACTCTAAATTTACCTAATTGCTCTAAATGCTCTTAGCATTTGAAGAAGAAGAAGAATTAAGGAACCTCATCTGCCTTCATTTTTGGGTTTATTCATTTATTTGAGATAATAATGAAAATACAAATAGTTTAATTATTGATAATACATAGATTAAAAGGTTAAAAAGATGTAAAAATAATTAAAAAACAAAAAACGAGAGAGAATTGACAAACACAAATTGTCCCGCTGTTGATGCCACTTGGAAAAAAATCGACAAATTGTCCCGCTGTTGCGCAAAAGCTCATGTGAGCTCTAACTTATAGTAGCATAACCCTAGAATTTTAGCTCCTAAATCTTTCAAAAGTTCACCAACTGAACATCCCCAGGACCTCCAATTGATGTAACTAGTTTGAACAAGCAAGAGACAAGGTAAGGTAACTTGCCATATCCCTCATTTTCCCTCCCCCGTCTTCTTCTCTTTCATATTCTCTCTCTCTGTAAACCATCGCCGGCGACTACAGACGACCAGAGAATGTTCTTCCACATATTGCTGGAGAAGAACATGCAGCTCCACCCTCGCCACTTCGGCGCTCGACTCCGAGAAAAGCTCATCACCAAGCTCATGAAGGATGTCGAGGGCACTTGCAGGTTTCGCTCAACCCCCTCATTCTCTTTCTTCAAAATTTCTAAAACCCTAATTGACCTCCAATTGATTGCTCTTGGATTGTTTCTCCTAATTGATCTCGAGTATTGAATTTTGCAGTGGTCGGCATGGGTTTGTGGTGGCGATCACGGGAATCGAGAGCGTTGGAAAAGGGTTGATTAGGGAAGGGACTGGGTTCGTCACCTTTCCTGTCAAGTATCAGTGTGTTGTGTTTAGGCCTTTCAAGGGAGAGATTCTCGAAGCTGTTGTTACTATGGTAAACAAGGTTGGTTTTGGCTAGGGTTAATTTTCAGGGCATTGCATAGATTTGATTTCCTAGCATTTTGTTTAAGGGTTCTATTCAATTATGTTGGTGCTGTTGGCTTTTTTTCTCTTTCGCAGATGGGTTTCTTTGCAGAGGCCGGACCAGTTCAGATTTTCGTGTCTAATCATGTATGTTCTGTAGTATTGTGCATTTGGTTGCCATATAGACTGTAGAGTTTGTGCTATTGTGTATTACTAGGTTTGTTTTTGTGTTGAGTTCGGAACACTTAATCGTAGAGGGGTAAGTGATCTGCACGGTGAGTTACCCTTACGTGGAATGGAGAAGCTGAGAGGAAATCTTAATGAAACCTTTACATGAATAATGTTTGTGGAAGTTATGGCAATATTCTGTTGGCATATTCCTCCAGTATTGGTAGATATGCTTGCCATCAGTGTGTAAATAAAGTTTGGTGGAAGGAATTATTCTATATCAAACTTTTGATCTAAAATTCGAGAAGCTGTTGTTCCACTATGGTGTTGGAAGCATACGCGGTGCGTAGCTTAATGGATTTGGTGATTGGAGAATCGATTCATCCAAACAAAGATCAAGTTAGTAATAGAACAACATGGGATGGTCGCTCCTTTCAAAATCTTGCTTCATTAGATTTTTCTTCGGGCTTATGGAAGTGTGAATTAAGTTGAGGAACTCCTTTTATCAATCGATTGGATATTTCATTTGGAATGGGTCCTCCAACTTTTGATCGATAGACTACTTTTTTAGAAAAGGTTGATGTTATATGAAACATCAACATTCAACTAATGCATAAGCTTCAGCTATCTGCGAGGTTCCAATTCGATAGTGCTTTTCTCTCATAATGAAAGAAGCCAGATATTGAGAGGCATATATCTTACTGTTTCCCTTACTAGAAAAAGGCTCACCATTGTTATTTATGTGAATTCCTGCAAGCAGTTGGAGGAGATTTGCTAGCATGAAATTCTGTACAATTGAAGTTCTAGGTTAGATTGACATGCATCCTCCTTTGCTGCAGTTGATTCCGGATGACATGGAGCACCAATCTGGAGATGTACCTAACTACACTACTTCCGATGGATCGGTCTGTACTTTCTGTCTATTGGGTTGTTTTTCGTTTTTCTAGTTCATAATGATAGTATACCTTAAGTTCTCATTTTTGGAATTCAGGTTAAGATTCAGAAAGATACTGAAGTGAGGCTGAAGATTATAGGGACTCGAGTAGATGCCACGGAAATTGTATGCCTTTCTCTTTCTCTTAATCTCAATTCCTAATGTTGTGAATATTGGGACTATTGTACAAGTCAATGGCACATTATTTCTTTATCTATTTATTTCATGATTTGGGTTGCTGGTCTCCTCTTATCAGTTCTGCATTGGTACCATCAAAGATGACTTCTTGGGCGTGATCAACGATCCGGGAGCTTCTGTATAGATGGTCTTTCATTCTTTGCACTGGATAGAGAATAATTTGCTTATGTGCTATGGACGGATAATAAATATTGTTCCTTTGTAGCATTTAGAGTATTAGCATGAACGAGGGATCGTATACAAGCTATCTTTGATCCTCAAATGCTTCTCCAACCCAACAAATTTATTGTATATTCTACTTTTTGAGTTATTTGCATACTGCATACCTGGTGTTTGTGAGATTAGCATTCTGTGTGTGTGTGTGTACAATGTGCGATTCCGTGGCAACCAGTGCACTATGATCTCAGCTTCTTTATATACATTTTGAAGAAGTGTGTACTGTGCAGGCCTCGCTACGGTTTGGTTCAAACCGTGGAACCGTGGTCAGTTGAACCAGAACCGAGAACCTGAACCTAAGGTTTCCGGTTAAGGTTTGGTTTTAGTTTTTTGGATCAATAAATGCCCAAGGGCATGATGTGATTTCAATAAAGGCCCGGGCAATAATAATTTTCCAGATACCGCTTGAAAGATGCCTGTAATGCATATGAAATATACATACATATCCAGGTAACCACGAGCATAGGCAATTGAACAACAATGTCACTCAAGGGAAGCAAAATGATGCGTATAGTCTATTTACTCAGCGTGAATGTTACAGAAACAGTCACATCTTATACAGCAAAAAGATATGGACAAAGAACAAAGACAGACTCATCATGTGACTTACTCCAGTCAAAAATATTTTCATGCCTCCAAGAAGGATTGTTTATGCACCCCCGATGCCAGTTCAGCTCACGTTATAAAATGAATCAATTATAGCATCTGCGAGATATTCACACTTGGCCAACGGAAGGCCAGCAAGGGATATCCTCCCATCCTTGGTCATGTAGACAGCCCACTTATCCGTCATATTCTCACTCTGATCACCAAAAAAAAACACCGCCAAAGACGAAGCATATTAAGAAAACTTCACCATACAAGATTTGGAGAATTACTCTTTAGTTGATCATCAATCAACATTAAAGGGAACTAACTATACAGGGAGATGGGCTGTAATATTCGAACATGAATCACTGCAGCAAGAGTGATTCCTGAACCAAGTAAAAAGGATATGCTGGGAAAGGGGGGTAAATGTAATAATGGAGATGCCATTTGAGAACACCTGAAAACAACGATAAATGCTCACTTGAGCTGTAAATCGTTTCTGGTCTTGGAAGCACAAGAGAATATATAGGAGTTAAGACAACAGAATCACAAAAGGGAAGTTTACCTGAGTTTTGCTTAAGCCTGTGTACGAGAACATGCCTATCTGCTTGAGAACAAATGACCAGTCTTTCCCACTCTTATCTCTTTCCGTTAGACTGTCATACAATTTTTGTCTCACACCCTTAATCCTTCCGGCCATTATTTCCATCTCTTTTTTCCATTCACCAAAAAGAATGGGATCACCAACCACATTGGCAACAATTCTTGCCCCATGAACCGGAGGATTGGAGTACATAGGTCGTGCAAGCCTTTTCAGTTGGCTCTTTACCCTGCGAGTAACAGATAAAAAGTATTTCAGCCTATTTCATTATTGTCATCGTCATCATCATTGTTGTAACCACTTTTCACTAGGTGAGGTTGGCCACATATATCCATTGGATACACATGCACTCAAGATCCGATAAAAAATAGTACGTAGTGTCAGCAGATTAGTTTTGTCATTGGCTGGGATGAACTCGATGAACTGTGAAATGTGAATGAGGAAGGATATTCTGCACTGCTGTTGCAAAGGAATATAGGATATTGGTTATTATTTGATTGTTATCTTATTTGGCTATTCTTCTGAATTTGAGAGAATATTCTCCTAGGATTGTGCTAGAATTAGTTTGAATATACTCCCGGAATTGTGCCGGAATTGCTTTGAATATTGTATATATGTACACTAGGGGAGACAGAATGAAGGACAAGTTTTTGATTGGGGAAAACGTTGAAAGCCTCTTCAATTATTTTTGACATGGTATCAGAGCCGGTATTCTGTCTCTTCCGGATGTTCTAAGCTTGTCATAGTCATCGAGCTCCCTCTTGATTTCATAGTCAGCCTTGTTTTCCCAATAACATCATGTCTTCAGAAAAATCAGAGTTATCATGTATTAAGTTTATTGGAAACAATTTCTTTGCATAGGAGTTTCAGTTCCAGGTCTATGTTAAAAGCAAAGAATTATGGGGACATATAGATGGTACTTCTGGTAAGCCAACAGATGCTACTCAACTTGCGAAGTGGGAAGGAGAGGATGCTAGGATTATGAGTTAGATTCTCAGCACTATGGATCCAAGCATAGTCCTTAATCTTCGACCCTACAGGAGTGCCAAGGAAATTTGGGATTATCTGAAGAAGTGTATGCTCGAAGATTTCAATTGGAATTTGTGATTGCAAGCTATTCTCAAGGATCCATGACAATACAACAGTACTACTCAGGTTTTATCAATCTATGGACAGAATAGTAGAATACACCTGTCTCATCTATTCTTCAGTTCTAGCCGCTGCTTTGGAGGCAGTACAAACGGTTCATCAAGCTAGTCAACGAGATCAATTTCTTATGAAGTTAAGGAACGACTTTGAACCTGTACGTTCAAACCTCTTGGCGAGAAGCCCAACTCCATCCTTGGATAAAAACAACGTTGTACAACCCAGGCTACTCTAAATGGAGGTACATCTAATGTTAAATATGGCTTGTATGACACAAACCAGGGTTCGCGATATGAGCACAATTCAGTGCTATAGTTGCAAAGAGTGCAAAAAGAAATTCTGCACCCACTGTAAAAAGAAGGGACATATCATCTCAGAGTGTCATATCAGGCCATCTAATCGCCAATCTTGTGGTTCGGCTCAAGGGTACAACACTATAGAGCAATCTGATGCAACTGAAGGGAACACACCTGGACAACCCATCGCAAGAAACAAGGCTCAATCTTCTCAAATCATGGACGCTGCTAGCACTCTCCAGTCCATTCCTAGTTCCACAACATCACCACCCATAACACCTGAGAGTATCCACCAAATGATATTGCCAGCCTTTTCTACTCTTGGTCTCTCGGGTAAAATCGATCCTGGTGTTTTTAATTCTTCACTTTGGTACATTGATTCAGGGGCCTCCAATCACATGGCATCCTCTCTTAATAATCTAATTAATTTGAAACCACCAAATGAAAACATAAAAATTCATACTGCTCATGGAAATACGGTTATTGTCACCGCCATTGGCAATATGGATACATCACCTCCACTAAACGATGTGTTTTTTGCACCTCAATTGGCCACCAATTTGATATCCGTTGGTCAACAAGTTGATTCCAATTGTCGAGTCTCATTTACTAATTCTGGTTGTGTTGTGTAGGATTAGGTGTCAGGAAAGATAATTGCTAAAGGACCTAAATGTGATCGGCTCTTTCCTCTTCGGCTTACGTCAACAGCAGAGGAACCATCTCATCAAGTTCTGTTCTCTCAGTCCTCCAATAAAAAATGTTACATGTGACATCGTCTTCTTGGTCACCCTAGTTCTACTATTCTTCTCCATGTGTTGAAAACACTTAATCCTGGTCATAAACATTTATTTTCTCGTCGAGATGTCGAATTTGATTGTTCAAGTTGTAAGTTGACGAAAAGTAAGACTCTCCCCTTTCCTGCTCACGACGAGTCATCCTCTAATTGTTTTGACTTGGCTCACAGTGACGTCTGGGGAATTGCTCCAGTCGTATCTCATGGAAAATATAAATATTTTGTCACCTTCATCGACGACTATAATCAGTTCACATGGGTTTATTTTTTACGTCAGAAATCTAAGGTGTTCAGTACTTTCACAAAATTTGCGGCTCTTGTTGAAACCAATTCAATACCACCATAAAAACTCTTCGCTCAGATTCTGGGGGTGAATACATGTCCAATTCATTTCAAGAATTCCTTCAATAAAAAGGAATAATTTCTCAACGAATTTGTCCATATACTCCACAACAAAATAGAGTAGCAGAACGAAAAAATTGTTACCTTCTTGATATGGTCCGCTCTTTACTTCTTGATTCCCTTGTTCCACCTCGATTCTGGGTTGAGGCTTTGTCTACCGATGTTCATCTCATTAACCGAACACCGAGTCCAGGGATGAACCATGAGTCTCCTTTCTCACGGCTCCACAACAAACCAACCTTGTCTTGATCACCTTCGACCTTTTGGATGCATCTGTTTTGTTTTACTTCCACCACATGAGCGGAATAAACTCACTATTGAGTTGACCAAATGTGTCTTCATGGGACATACAGCTCAACAAAAAGGATATCTCTGCTATGATCCAGTCATGTGCAAAATATGGACATCACAAAATGTGGTATTTTTTGAACATCACTACTATTATGTCCATCACAAAGACCCGCTCCAAGATCATACTAGTTCACAAAACCCAACTGCCTCGCTACCCGATTTTCATTCCTCAAACTCCAATCCAGCCCAGTCATCAAATGGTATCATAAGCTCAAACTATTCAAACCCAAGATTTGAGCAGATCACCTCATCGACACCTGGACAACCTGTCATCTCAGAATTGAAGCCCAATACACAAGTAGAGTCACAACGGTTCCTTCCTGACTTGGTGTATCAACGTTGTGGAAAGAGGGTCGACGACACTTTGAGTCCAAGCATAATCACGGCTGAACCTGATCTTGGATTAGTACATACCCCCCCCCCCCCCTCGTAGGTCTGAAAGAATTTCTCACCATTCTCCTTCTTTGTATTGCTCACCCCATGTATGCATGTCTACTACCTTGTCTTCCACTTCTGTCCTTGTTTCTTATTCTCAGACAGTAAAGCATGAGTGTTAGCAACGTGCTATGACAGAAGAATTGGATGCTTTAAAATCAAATGATACGTGGGACTTGGTACCTTGTCCAGCCTGGAGTAAACCCATCGGGTGCAAATGGGTTTATTCCGTAAAACTCAAGTCCGATGATTCTTTGGATCGTTATAAAGCCAGATTGGTGGCTTTTGGGAATTACCAAGAGTATGGATTGAACTATGCGACATTTGCCCCGGTGGCTAAAATCACTACTGTACTGATCCTCTTAGCTCTCACGACATCACAAGGGTGGACCCTCCACCAAATGGATGTGAAGAATGTGTTTCTTCACGGTGATTTGAAAGAACAAGTTTATATGTGGCCTCCACCTGGATTTCCTACTCCATGAGTTGGCTATGTTTGCAAGTTAAAGCGGTCGTTATATGGGCTCAAGCAAGCTCCTCGAGCTTGGTTTGAGAAGTTTCATGCAACACTTCTCAAAATGTCGTTTGTGCAGTCATTTTGACCATTCACTATTTCTGCAAAAAACAAATGTCACCACAGTTTTCTTGTTAGTGTATGTGGATGATATAATCATCACGGGGACTAATCATGCTCTTATTAAAAGTGTTCAAGATTCTCTTCATTAGGTATTTCATACGAAGGATCTTGGATATATTAATTATTTTCTTGGGCTAGAGGTGTATCGCAATTCAAGGGGGATTTTTCTTAATTAGCATAAGTATACCAGGGATCTCATTGAGTTGGCTGGGTTACAGACTTACAAGGATCCTCGCCCGTGAGCACTCCTTTAGAAGTTAATCTGAAATTGAGGGAAGATGATGGTGATTTGTTACCGTCCCCTACCCTTTATCGGCAGCTTGTTGAGAGGCTCATTTATTTAACAATTACACGGCTAGACATACAATATGCAGTTCATTTAGTGAGTCAGTTTATGAATTCCCCTCGGCATTTGCATCTTGTTGTTGCGAAGAGAATTATTCGCTATCTCATTGGAAGTTCTACTCGTGGCCTTTTCTTTCCTTCTTAGTCTTCCACCCAATTGGTTGGATATAGTGACTCTGACTGGGCTGGTTGTCCTAGTAGTAAACGATCTACCACGGGATGGTGTATGTATATGGGAGATGCCCTCATTTCATGGAAATGTAAAAGGCAGGATTGTGTGTCTAAGACTTCTACCGAGGCAGAATATAGAGCCACGTCGTCTGCCTGCTCCGAGATTACTTGGCTACGAGGTTTATTATCTGAACTTGGTTTTCATCAAGAGCAGCCCACTCCTTTGCACGCTGATAACACAAGCGCAATCCGGATCGTTGCCAATCCCGTCTACCATGAGCACACCAAGCACATTGAAGTTGATTGCCACTATTCAAGAGGCTTATGATCGTGAGGAAATTACTCTTCCCCATGTGTCATTATGTCGGATCTCGCCGACATCATGACTAAGGCACTACCCAGTCCTCGACATCAGTTCTTCATTCTCAAATTGATGCAGTTAGACTCCCCAGCATCAATTTGACGGGGAGTGTCAACGGATTAGTTTTGTGATTGGCTGGGTTGAACTCGCTGAACTATGAACGAGGAAGGATATTCTGCACTGCCGTTGCAAAGGAATCAAAGAATATATTTGGATAGGATATTATTTTTTGTTATTATTTGATTGTTATCTTATTTGGCTATTCTTTTGGATTTGACAGCATATTCTCCTAGGATTGTGCTAGAGTTGCTTTGAATATGTATATATGTACACTAGGGGAGAAAGAATGAAGGACAAGATTTTGATTAGGGAAAACGTCGACAACCTCTCCTATTATTTTTGACACGTTGATTGTCAGCTACCTAGCACACATATTTCAGCCTATTTGTCCGTGCATAACTCCTTAGGCTTATATGAAGATCATGGCATTTAAGCTAAGACATGCTGAACCAGACATCACTAAATCATGCAATAGATCACTACCACTACAGATTTTACAATTGTTCAAAGAGGTCTACTCAAACGAGCAACCCGTTAATAACACTATCACATGCTCGACACAATCCAACAAATATCACATCAAGCTGAGTCGTATTATACAATGATTTGTTACACTAGTCGTTATTCACGTGGTTATGATATTGCTCTTAAAATTGTTAGGATAGGTAACATTAGAAAGAAAGCGAAACCATCTTACATGCATCAAAAGGTTAATTTTGGATGCATGGACGTGTATTGAATTTTGAGATCCTCTATTCAAACTAGGGCAACATTGCCACTATTTAAACTGAGGTAATATTGCCATTATATTGTTTTCAACAAGTAAAACCTATATAGGGTTTATATCATCAACATCATCCTCATGACCATATCCCACAAAGTGGGATCGGCTACAAAGTGGGATCGGCTACATAGTGGGATCGGCTACATGTATCCGTTTAGGTACATGCATGGTGATCCGACAAACTAGTGAGAAAAATATACAATATTGAAATATCTTGAGAATAAGAGCTCAATCGCACATAAACATGGCCATATGGTGTAAAAAACCTTAACTTTAAAAGCATTTCACATTTAAATAAGATATAGATACATTTATATACTACAGACTGCTATGAATAATAGAGATAAATATTGATCATAATTTTGAGATGTCGTGCTATTTAAAGCCAATGCATTAACAAATAGGAGAAGGCATCCAAGGTATCTGTAGCTGGTCACTTTGCCTTTGAATAGTTTTTGGAACTGATTTGTAGAAGTTCTTTTGAGTTGCTTAGCATCCACAACAATGAGAGAGTGGATAGAGGGTGAATAGTGAGAGAGTTGTGTAATAATTTTTTGAATTTGGATGGAAAAATAGAGGGTAAATAGTGAGAGTATTGTGTAATAATTATTAAGTGTGGTAAATAGTAAAACCAGATAGTGAGAGTTTCAAATAGAGGAAACTTGATTTCTTGAGATTATAATTACATAATATTTCCACAAAATTTATTAAGGATCTCAAAAATTGTGAGTATGAATTATTTACAATAAACTCCATTTCTTGAGTTGTCTGCTGGAGATGCTCTTAGTAGTTACATTGCATTCCAGGCTACTAGAGTCTTGTTATTTTTAAATAGGATTTTGGGAGAGGGATACATTTTCCACAACTGCTTTTGCTAGTCCTTGTTGTTTTCTGCACAAACTCCATTGGTGATGATTCCATATTTCAGCAAGCATCATATGATGGAAGCGAAAAGAATTCTTCTGTATGAATGTTACTACAGCGAGTATAATGTATAAACTCGCTTCTACATTCTAAACAATGTCAAACTATAATGCTCAAATTCATTTAGCTTCCATATCTTCTGGCACTAGACCCTCAACCTCTTATACATGAAGGCACATAATATGTCATGCTCTGTCCTTTTCAAAAACAATGGAGAAAAATCAAAATATATCATTCAGAATAGATAAAGATTGATGCCTTTGGTTTACCTTGCAGCTGCATCTGCTGATGAGCATAGGAAGTTGATTGCACCAACCCTTTCGGCATACAAACCCAAATTTTTACTATACGACTGAGCAACTATAAGCTCCAAACCACGTGCCGTGAACAACCTCACGGATGATGCATCTGCATCAAGGTTACCACTCGCAAAACCCTGCAAACAAGCAAAAAAAAAAAAGGATAATTAGCACCAATATCATTTATCTAAATCTATGAAATAGTGAGATATTCCATCGATACGAAACGGAACAGTGACATATCATAAAAGCGAAAATGGAACTCAACATGTTGCTCATAATAGTGATACGAGGCAGCATCCACCTCAATTTGGATATTGAGGTTTCCATTGACCTTTATTGCCTTCCTTTGTCTAGGACTAGAATGACTCAACGGTCATTATGCACGAAATTTTTGACAATTTAAAATGTCAAGTGGTCACTAGCTCTAGTAAACATATTAGCTGAAAATATCAACCGGAAGTTAAAGCTAAAAGTAGCAGGCACTGCCACTGACTGAGAAGGCTTCATGCAGAAACAACATGCACGTGATGCTGTCCATGAACAAACAATTATCAGTTCCAACTGGCTTACCTGGTAAGCAACATCAAAGAATGGAATGTGGTTCTTCTCCTGGATAAGATCCGCTATTTTTTCCCATTGTTCAGGAGTGGGATCGATGCCAGTTGGGTTGTGGGCACAACCATGAAGCAGAATAAACGAACCTTCAGGAGCTTCCTGAAAGTAGGACAACAAAGATAGAGAACTTTATTCAACAATGTAATCCAACCCAGACAGAACAATATGACAATGTCTTCTGCTGTCACCCCCATCCATCCCAATGATTGGGAGCTAGAATAAGGTAAATAGGCCCCAAACTCGTGTATGCTTTGCATCGGCAGCAGGATTGCACCAACAGTTGGCCTCTGATCACTTTCCTTTGCAGTAAGTAACATGGGCATGCCAACCAGAATGCAAACACTAATGAACACCATCAAACATAAGGGCCAAATCATTTTTGTTCTTTTCATTTTCAGATTAAATCATCATCATCATTTCTACGAACAATGCGCACTAAGTGGAGTCGTCCACACATATCCAAAGGACACATGCACACAAGATCCAACAAGTATAGTGCTCTAACTATCGGCTACCTACCACGTACTGCCATAACCTAATCAAAAGATCAAATTTGAGTTAAATATAATAATAATAATAATATATAAGAATGTATAACAACACATGATAATGGATAAAAATGCATAGTAATGTATAAAAACACAACATGAAGGGCCACATACATAAGCATCGATAAACAACACGTCGTTGTCGTCGTCGTCGTCATCATCATCCATTTTATCACGTCCTACTAGGTGGGATCAGCCACATGAATTCGTCTCTATCTATCCGTCCGATGCAAAAGACATTCATATCACCTCGCCGTAAAATATTTTGGAACGGTCATAAAGAAAAAAAGTTTCATTCAAGTACAAATAAAACATTGTCATCAAGGACAATGTATTCTAATTAAATAGAGTTCCAATTACAACCGCCCACAATCATGCTTCCCTTTACACATCACAACATAACCTTTTTTGCCCAAAATAGCTTTCTTATAAGCGATTTAATCTCATACTCCGACGTCATGATTATATTTTTTGAAGCTTACATTTGCAACCATTACAAGTAAAAATAAGCATGGCAACTAAACCGGCTATATCCAAGAGGCAATTTGACACACGTAACGGCAAGCCTACATGCTAAAGTGTAAGCAATAATCAACCCATGAAATTCCCAGCATTCCACTTTCATAGGACTTTAAGGCGATTATCATCACATTGAACCAAGTCTAATTTCCCACACCAACACAAAAATTTACAAAAGAAAAGGAGTGTCCTCTCTAATGCGTCATAGAATAAGGACACTATTAAACCATGGGAAATCAGGTCACCTCTCCAAAATATAGACCAAGTATTCACTCATTCGTCTCAGAAATTATTTTTCTTCCAATGATTCCCTAATAACATAATTTACTCATCCAGCAATGCTCCATAGATTTCTATTTGGTAATGCAGTCAAACCTTGCTGGCAGCCGTGGCTGCTGCTAGATCTAGCTCGGAATCATTCAATTTAGCTACCAATGGCCAAGGGAGAGGAAAAAGTGATTGCAAAGACAGAAAAAAGTAGAGAGGGAGTCCAAAATGGAAGACCGAGAGTGCAATCGACTTTCTTGGCAACTGATACTGGTAGGGAAATCTTCGCTTATGGCAAATGCCGGTCAAAAGGTCATTGCCGGTAACTGATGCTGGCTGGGAATATTCTCATCAAATATCATAAAAATCGAATGGACACTTTATTAAGCATCAACAAAGAATATGCAGGTACTATGCTAGGGATTTAACAAGTCTTACTACGGAAGTAAAATTGTCTGGAAGTGAACTGTTTTAACCCTATTTAACTGGCTAGCCAAGGCCAGTTAACTCTCGTGCAAAAATGTAAGGCAAGTAATCCTGAGGATGGGAAATTCTCTGTTTGATAACTGATTTGAAATCATCAGTGAGGGGTATGACAACAACATGACAATGCCATGTCCTGAGAGGAGATCCTTGATCTTTTATGCTACAAGTATCTTTTCTCTCAATCATTTTAAAGAAGCGCAGAGCCAAAGCCCAAATCACCATCAGCCATGTAAATTTCCATCAAATGGTTGCCCACCTTCCACATGCCTAAGGGAAATGCTAACCACTGCGTAAGACCAGTTAAAGAGCTAATTAGGATAGAATCTCAATTGAGTTTCTTTTTCAAACAGAGTCTATGTAGTAAATCCAGTCAACTAATAGTAAATACGGCTGGCAATTTATTATTTCCAAATAATCACATTCCCCTTAGCCCAATGGTTAGCAAGATACATGATCCAGAAAAGCTTGCATTCAAAACAATGACATCAATCATTCTGAAGCGATGGTGTAGATATCTAATCAGTACTGACGATTTGAATTAACTTATCGAAACAAACAAAACAAGAAAAAAAATACTCAGAGTGTGTTAGAGTGAAGATTCAAATAACCAAGAGAAAGAATAGTGTGAACCAGAGATCAAATCATCAATCAAATTGTTGGGAGAAACTACCACATCTAAGACCATGAATCAATGGCGGCTCTAGGAATTTTAGTCAGGGTGTTCAACATTAATTATAAAGTCTCCAACAAAAGATAAAAATTTAGTTAAAATTTGAAGAAAAAAAAATAGTGCCAACAATTTTTTTTAAAAATAATAAAGGCTAAATGGTTTTTTAGAGAAAATACTAATATTTTAGGGTATTGTATATTTTTTTGGAAAAATACTACATTGATAAAATTGTACTTACTATTAAAAGTTAAATATTAAATAAGTTAGTTATAGATTTTGAATTTTTTTTAGAATATTTATAATAATAGATAATAGATTTAACATATTTAAAAATTATTATTACAAAAGAGAAAGGTATGTCAAATCAAGGTGGGGTTTTTTTAGATAGTTGATATTTTTTATTTATTTTTACGTACGGTGTACGGGTTACCCCTAATACATACATACATACATACATACATACATATAGACACACACACACACACACAAATATTAGTGTGTGTGTGTGTAATATTTTTGAGTTGAGGGTATTCATTTAACTACCCTGGGCCCTTACTAGCGCCGCCCCTGCATGAAATCCTTAGAACAATAATATGTAAGCTCTGATAACTAACCTACCTCAACCTGCCAGAGAATTCGTGCCAAATCTCCCAACGGCTATCAACCTGATTTGCATCAGCCATCTACAGGATGACACTTGCTTTCATTGCCATAGAAACTCTATTGGACATTACATATCTGTCTTGCATACACTATTGAACTTTTCTTTGCATTGTAGAGGATAAGTAATCACAACTAATACTACATAAGTTTCATTCATCTAACTTCTAGTAGCATATTACATTACATGTGTGAAGGTTAACCAATTACTGGAAACAAGTCAACATAGAAGCAAAAAAAACAAATTAGATCCAATGAATGAAACTGGCACCACATTCAATATTAAACCTGGATTAGATTTACTTTAGAGAAAGCAGCAGGGTGTTAACTATGGTCAGAAATCTGAGTTAAGATTACGACAAGTAAAATGGCTAATCCTGATACAGATCCCCCACTCAAATGAATAAGAATTTCCCCATAAGAAGGATAAAACAAGGACGGACTTTTATAAGGTTTAGAGGTTTCCTCAACATGAAACAGAAAAGGTATAATGCAACCCAAGAATATGATAGTAATTAGTAAAGCCTCGAAAAAGTAGAACGATTTTGAATCTCAATGGGTCATCAAAGAATATTCTATTACCTTTATGTCTGCTATCATCCCTTCAAAATCTAAACCAACTGTTTTAGGATCATAATATCTGTATTCAGACCATGGAACTCCAGCATCATTGAAAATGTTTTTGTGATTACCTACAGGGAGGGAAGCATCAGCTTCGCCATACTGGCTCATATATTTTGTGTAGCTATGACAAACAAAGTGAAAAGAAAGGCAGACCCCATGTTGGAGATGATATTAGCACTTTTGCTCCGGGGAAATAACGTTGGATAAGTGCCGCAGCAAGACGCAAGGAACCAGTTCCTGAGAGGCCTTGGACGGTTGCAACCTAAAAATGAAGAACAGTCTTAATACAGCAGGCAAGACATTGAAGAACTAGAAATCAGATTTGAAACAAGAAGGGAAGTCATTTGAGAGTGAAAGTGCCAGTACCTTTTCTTGCTTCAGCAATGGGTTGTCTGCCCCAAACAACAATGTGGCAGTTGCTTTATTGAAGGCAGCTAAGCCCTCAATAGGGAGATACTGTAAAACGTCATGAGGATCATCAGTATAAAAATCCAAAGGACAGTGCTAGCAACCGTTTACTTGGCATTCCATCTACCTCTTTGTTTTCTCCTCTCTCCAGCATCAGAAGCTCAGCCTGGGGGAAAAAAGCGGAATCTCATTATTAGGAAAATGTGGTCATAATTCCTACTACTATAACTTGAGAACATAAGCATCAATGAAATCGTAGGCCCATTTTACAGGAAAAAGTCCAAGTCAAACTAAGAGGTGTCCATGCAAGGAGCTAGGACAGGAATCCACAGGCATATTTTTTGCAGTTACCATCTATTATGGAAAATGCTGACCTCTCAACACCTCTAATATAGATAAACAGCTGTAAACAAAAGAGGTTCTTTGAGTGCTATTTCTATCACTCCTCAATTGCTATAGGGTATTGCCAATACAATCAGAAATTGAGAAGAAACTTGCAGAGTGGGCAATATTCCTTATGTAAAGATCAGAACTTGACCTTTTTGACAACTTCGAGCACGTACGGTTGGAGCTCTTCGGTACGGTAGGCTCCAACTCCAAGGTTCAGCTTCTTTTCATTTGTTGAAGCTCTGAATGCTTCAGACACTCCGAGGATGGGATCTGGGGGAGCCATCCCTATACTTTCAAAACAAGAGACTTCAACTGCAGCAACCATGCTGATGCGACCACGGCACTGCCCAGGCCATGGGAAACAAGTAGGGCTTAAAACAGAAACACAAGGCTTATGCAACAAAAACAATGTTCTTAACTTCTGCTCTGTGATAATCACCGGGAATCATAAAGTCATCATCAAATACCAATAAACATGAATGGTATGTGCCATATCTCAACCGTATAAATATTGCTAATAGCTACATATAATCTTCATTAACGGAGGAACAAGAGGAAATAGAGTCGACGATATAGTAGTCAATATTGCTAATAGTTCAATAAGATCTTCACTTGTGGAGGAACAGGAGCAAATAAAAATTAAAACTAACAGTGGAATAGTCATCACGAGACCCAGGAGTGATCCTGATCCCCATGGTGATTAGCCATACAAGGGTCATGACAGAACCCAGTGTCATTGCCACTCCCGCACCAACACCACCAAAGGTCAGAACCATCTCAGGGATAAAAATCAGCAAAAAGGCTCAGATTTCAAATTATAAGCATTATTTCTTATAGGAACGGTTTTCAATCAAACAAAGGAGCTTGAAATGCAATGAGTTCCATTCACACAAATCGAATACAAATTAGAAGAAGTACCTGCACTTTCATCAAGGGATTTACACCCTTGCCCATTGAAAAGGGAGTTGAATCATTACTGCATACCTTCCTATGTCCCTGTTAAAAGAAAATATTTTCCACAACTTCAGTACGATGATAACTAACAAAAAAAAAAAAAAAAAAAATTTGCCACCCCACAAAAGAACATTCAAATTAATCACCAGTGCCAGGCAAAACCATTAGAACCCAATTCACAAGACAAACATAAAGAATGAAAAATGGAAGAACTCCCCAAATGAGCTAAAGCATAATCTGCTCAGACCAAAGATTCGCCCATTTCTTGGGTAAGTATTTCTAATCAAAATGAGAAAGAAAAATCGAGTATCCAGAGAATGAAATGAATAAAAGGGCAATCCCATGCACCTCTGAATGGCCATGAAGAGAGAGGGAAGCGCCCGGACAAGCTGATGAGAGTGAAACAACCGCCGAAGCCATCCCAGTTCCCCTCAATAGAACAGCTCCAAGGTCGATTGAGTTGAGATCCGGATTGGTTCTCTGAGAGATTAGTGGTGATGCATGAGAGGAGCTCTGTGAATTTGAAATTGGATAAGATAGAGAAATGGGGCATTCGATAGATCAAACCTTTTATGGAGACCGCTGGAGCAACGAAAAAGAGTGAGAGAAGTGAAAAGTGTCAACGATGAAAACGAAGGTATAACCGAAGCCAGCAAGGGCCAGGTCAGCGAAAGGAGAGGTTAAGAGCTCTGTCCGTATAACGGAAAGTGTAATTTTGCAATTTCCAAAAGATAAATTACACACAAAAAAATTGCCAGTTACTTTTCGGGGTGTGAACGAATTTTTTTATAATTTTTAAGTAATTTATTTTAATAAAACGGTAGTATACTATCGTTTTTATTTTGATAAAATGATAATATATTACTGATATATGAAAAAAAATCTCTTGTACACGTGGACAAAAGGATATGGGAGGCGACCGGATTCGTGGGGGAATCGGTTCGACGACAGGCGCTCCGATTCTGGCTCGGGTGATCAGCACGGAGTCATGCCTTAGCCATTTCATGGCTCGTTTGGCTAGAAAGGGAATGATCAGCCCGGGTAATCACCCCGAACGATCAGCCCGAGCCCCTCTACTTAGCATTTTCCTTAGACAGCTTGGCTGGACAAGGAGTGACCTGTCCGGGTGATCAGTCTGGGCGATCAATCCGGCCGGTCAGGCTGGAGGGGTATATCGATAATCCGATAATTCCCCCTCCTCCCTTTCCTCCTTGCCTATATATATGAGACCCCCCCTAACCCTTCAGGTATGTGATTTCTTCCGATTTCAATCTCTTTTTCAGCAATAAGCTTGATTCCGCGTCTTGCTTTCCTTGACTGACTTAAGCATCGGAGCGGTCATCCTAGGCTTAAAACCTCGGGCTTCCCTCTGACATGGTTTGTTAGTTTTTCCAGGTCCGAGAGTCGATTTCCTCATACTCGGGGCCGATTCAGCGTCGGCTCAACTTGTTGAACCGGTTTTCCTTGCTTAGGCAACCGGAAGCGGTTTTCAAGCCTTAGGTGATATCGCTTGGCTCATTTTTAGGTGATAACATCTGGCGCCGTCTGTGGAAAGATACAATTAGCCATGTCGTCTCCTCCACCGACTCGAACTGGGACATGACTAACTATTAATCCACAAGCTACCACCCTAACGCGAGAGGAGTTCATCCAGATGATGGCTCAGATCATGGTGAACTTCACGGCTGAATTATGAAAGCGATGGCTTTCCTCATCGTCAGCCGCTGTTATGGAATCTCCGATTCCACTTACCCCGATCCAGATGTTACCCCCTCCCGACGCTCC
>JAOWBR010167853.1:0-11641 GCA_028571145.1 Dionaea muscipula
GCTCGTGGTCGGACCGTGATCGATTTGGATGAAGATGGAGTGGATTAAAGCTGTTTGGTGAAGAAAACAGAAGAACACGGCCGTGCCTTGGAGAGCACGCCCGTGCTTCTCCCAACTCTGCGTTTTGCTGATTAGATTAAAAACACGGTTGTTCATGTTGGCTGTGTTCTTACACACACCCGTGTCGCGCGCCAGATCTGGTTTTTAATTATAAAAAGGCTGCGGCTGAATTGGAAAAAGGGAGGCCGTCATTTTGAAATTGAATCGACCGACCCTTTGACGACGGCAGCGGCAGGTCTTCAACGCCAAAGAGAGAGACGACGATAGAAGAATTGATCCGGTGATCGGGACGCGACGATCGTCATCGTCATCACATCTGAATTGTTTGTAATCTCAAACCCTGTATTAGATTTATTTTCTATCGATTGTGGTTTGATGTGCTTGATGTTTAAATCCATGATGTGCGAGTAGTCGTTGTTGTCCTGGGACCGGGATTAGCCGGATTACATTTTAATTATGTTAAATAGATTTAGATTTGATTTGGTTCGAGATATTTGACTCTGATTTAATTTCTACGATTGTAATGCTTGTTGATTTTTATTTTCTCGAGTCTAGCATGATCTTAGACATTCTATGATGGACCGGGAGGGGAAGTAGGGTGTTAGAAAAACTAATTATTTATCCAACGATGATCCGAAAGGCGAACCTGATAATTAATTAAGCCCTTAATGCTGCAGGACTTGATCAAGAATTTAATTAGCATGATTTAGGATGATTGTGTGATGGCCCGAGAGGGGAAGCATGATTATCGGAACTGTAGAATTAAACCTGATGAATTAAACTCACGAGAGTGACAGAGTGGGTTAAATTTAATCTTGAGGAATAACGAATTGTCATGGAGCAGAATAGTCTAATTGAAAGATCCTGTGTGGTAGTGAGGATTGAGTAAAGAAAGCTACTTATTGTGGCCCGGGAGGGCATAATATTTGTTTAGGATAATTTGCCTTCTTAGTTAGTTATCGGTGGGCAAAGTGAATGATTAATTGACGTAATTAACTATAGTCGCGGCTTCCTGATCCCGAACGTTTTCTTTATCTGAGTTTTCTCCACATTTAATTGCCGCCGCATTTTAATTATTTTTATCTCACAATTTTCTAGTCGTTTAGCTAATATAAATTGTAGATATAACCGGTATTCAATCACAGTCCTCGTGGGATAATAAATTTTTATTACTTCGATAGGTTATGCACTTGCAACTAGAATCCGTTAAGTTTTTGACGCCAGAGAATTTATTTGTTTATTTATTTATTTATTTTATTGAGCGTGTCAATAATCAACATGTCACTGCCCAAGTTAGTTAATACTACGGTGATCTATCTGATTACCAAGAAGGACAACCCAGAGACAGTTAGTGATTTCAGACCCATTTCATGCTGCTCTACTATTTATAAAATTATAGCTAAGATGCTTTGCAAAAGAATTCAGATGGTTCTGCCCTTTCTTATCGATCAGTCACAGAGTGCTTTTATCCGGAGGAGATCCATTATTGATAATGTGCTTCTCTGTCAAGAGCTTATGGTGGGGAATGATCGAAAGAATATTTCACCTCGATGCATTGCAAAATTGATATTCGTAAAGCGAATGATTCGGTCAGGTGGGAGTTTGTTGGGGAGGTCATGGGGGCGCTGGGGTTCCCCTCGGGATTCATTAGATGGATTCTTGCCTGTATTTCATCGGTTCATTATACTTTTCTGGTTAATGATGAGTTGTTTGGTTTCCTTCAGGGGAAGAGGGGGATCCGACAGAGAGACCCTTTATCCCCGTATCTTTTTGTCATTATTATGGACTATCTGTCTAGGCGGCTGAGGAAGATGAGTAGATCACAAGAATTTAAGTTCCACCCCCGATGCAAACACCTTGGAATCATTTGCTGATGATTTGATGATATTGGCAAAGGCTCACAAGGGCTCCCTGTTGCTGTTGAAGGAGCAGCTATAGCACTTTGGCCAGGTCTCTGGATTGTTTGCTAACCAAGCAAAGAGTTTAGTTTACTCTGGGGGAGTTTCAGATTCTAGAAAGTGGGAGCTGGTTGGGGTTCTTGGTTTTGAGGTGGGGAGTGTGTACTTTAGATACTTGGGAGTGTCTCTCACCACACAGAGAGTGAGTGTGAGATTGTTTGGGGAGCTGGTTGAAAAGATTACAGCTAGGCTTTCATCTTGGAATACTAGACGTCTCTCCTTTGCATGTCTACTTCAACTTATCAAGGGGGTTTTATACTCTCTACATGGGTACTGGGCGTAGATTATGCTGATTCCGAAGATTGTGCTTCATGAGGTTGAGGCAATTTGTCGATCCTTCCTGTAGAGTAGTATTGCTTTGAATAAAAGGAAAGCAAAGGTGGCGTGGACTGACGTGTGCCTCCCAAAGGCTAGTGGGGGGTTGGGTTTGCGGGTTCTGGCTTCTTGGAACGTAGCCATCATAGCTAAACTTTTGTGGGCCATCCAGTTGAAAGAAGATCGGCTCTGGATTAAGTGGGTGGATGAATTCTACATGCAGGGCAAATCAGTTTGGGAGGTGGAGGAAGGGAGGGGGTCGTGGGGGTGGAAGAATCTGTTGAAAGTAAGAAATGCTATCCGGGATTTTGTTGAAGTGAGAGGGGTTCGGATAAGATGGAGGGGTGAGGGACAGTTCTGCCCTCAGTCGGTTTATAGGAAGCTACAGTCGCACCCGAGACGTACGCCGTGGTGACGGTTTGTTTGGTCTAGGTCTATGATTCCATGACACAGCTTTGTGTTGTGGCTGGTATCGAAGAGGAAGTTGAGTACCAAGGATAGGCTCCTGCGGTTTGGCTATATTACGGAGGGCACCTGTGTTTTGTGCAATCAGGAGGCAGAGACGCATGAACACCTTTTTTGTTGCTGTGAGCTCTCCAAGGTGGTGCTGAGGCCTAGGTTGTATGATTGGAGCTATTTAATGCAGTGGATGTTGAAGGTTGCAGGGGGTAAATCGGGGAGAGCGGGGAAGGCGAGACAAATGCTTGGAGCTGTCATTTACGGTCTATGGAAGGAGAGAAACACCAGAATTTTCCAAGGGGCTGCTAAGAATTCAGCTGAGCTTATTGGTGATATCTTGCGATCTTGTTGTGTTGTGGGCCTTGTGCTGGAAGATGTTGCTGAGTGATTGAGGTGCTTCTCTCTTGGGGGTGGTGTTTTCTGCCGGAGTTCATTTGGTGATTGGTACCTAAGGGGCACGTTTCTGTTGTTTCATCCTGAAATGCTTCTTGGTTTGCTATCTGTTCTTTCTTGTATTCATTGTGCAGGAGCTGTGTGGAGGCTACAGGAGGGATGTTGGAGATGCTGAATGGGGTTGGTTGATTCTCTATGTTATTTTTCTACTGGCGGGATGTGATGAGATGCTTCTCTTGCTGTGGGATTCTGGACTTATGTGTGCTGGAGAGGTGGGGAGTGGTGTATAGGGGTTTGAATATTGAGACTGGTGGGCGGAGGTTGGAGTCCTGCAGTTGGTGAGTGTGAATTTCACTGATGCTCTGTTTGGAACACAATTTTGAAATCTTCCCCTGGTCTTCCCTTGTGCAGGTGCTTGGGGGATGCTGGATGTGTTACCATGTTTTTGGGTTTATATTCTGTTAGGGTTTCTTTGGTATATATGGTTGATATTGTTGGATTTGATTTAGAAAATTGATCTGATAGGGGATTACTGCACGGGCTTTGTTGATGTATACATTGTATAGGGTGTGAATAGGAAGCTCACAGTTTTGTATTGGTTGTGGTTGAGTGATGGGATTTTGATTTTCGTGCAAACAAAAAAAAGAATGGAGCCCTTTGTTAACGAAGGGATAAACATCTCTCTTTTGAAATATTTTTTCAAATTAAATATATTAAAAGGTGATAAAAATTACAAAGTAAATAAGAAGATCACGAGAATACCCTGCCACAAATTGGATCGTCAATCCTTCTGAATAATAATGGTAACCCATCTAAAAACAAAAATATCAAAATCAGTAGATATATTCACTTTAATAACTAACTATACCTAAGAAGGCAACTTCTTGAACCAAGAAATCGAAAATATCCTTAACAAAAGAAATAAAAACGTAACCAATTTTAATATGCGATATCTTATATTTACTCACTTTATGCACGCTGTTTTTTTTGTTTTGTTTTGGAAGATGTTGATTTTATAAAATTAAATTCCGCCGCCACCACTCTTTACCTTTAACCTTTTAGCATCCGGATCGGTAGAGAGTGAAATATAGTGTGAATAGTGAGGGTAATGAATAATAGAGAATGAATAGTTATGTTATTGTATAATGATTTGAGAGAAAATTAGACCCTGTTTGGTTTACACTGTTTTCTGTGTTTTCTGTTTTGTAGAAAACAGAAAACGCGTTTCATTTGAATTTTTTATTTTCTGTTTTCTGAAAACAGAAAACAGTTTTCAGTTCAAAATCTTCAAAATGCAGAAAACGACTGTTTTCTGTATTTTCGGCAGAAATTCTCAAAACTCCTAAAACACGAAAAATGCTCAACGCCTGATAAATTATAAATTATAAATTATAAATCAAACGTGTTTTCTGTTTTTTACTGAAAACTGAAAACTAAAAACTAAAAACTGAAAATGAAAACTGAAAACTAATAAACCAAACAACCCCTAATTCCGTCACCACCACTTTTCACCTTTAACCTTTTAGTATCTAGATTGGTAGAGAGTGAAATATAGTGTGAATAGTGAGAGTAATAAAAAAATAGAGGGTGAATAGTTATAATATTTTATAATGATTTGAGAGAAAAATTCTATAATACACTATATCTAGTTTGATGGATAGAGGAGTGTAGAGATTTGAAGATTTGTTAATTATGAACAGTGAGACTATTGTTTGATGATTGTATAAATATAAATATAAACTAGGGTTTAATCCGTGCACTGCACGGAAAAGCATAAAAAAATAAAATAATAGAGTATTATCGAGATTGAATTGTTGGGAAGATAAACAAATAAAGAAGATGAACAATTGTATTTGACAACACTTAAATATTTATGAAAAAATTTTATGTAATAAATGTTTGTGTATTAAATGTTTGTCTTTTATTCAAATCACTTCCTCTTTTATATTATATATAATTAAGCTAAGCTTTTGAATTTTTAAAATTATGTGTGTCCTATGTGGCACATGTAAAAGAGAGAAGAGAGGGAGAGGGAGAGGAAGAAGAAAAAAAATAATCCGTATTTTCGACATGATGAAAACTTCACCTTCTTTGATTAGTTTAAAATATTTTTTTATTAATTTTAACTAATTTAAAAGGGTGGAGTGCTAATTGCTCGTCACGATCAATCTTTAGTATAAATATAAATTTGAAAATATTTAAAGTGCAAACAGTGAAAAAGAAAAAAAAACAAAAAAACATTGTGGATGCTGTTCTTCATCTCCACCTCCATTCTCGAATGATAAACCCACTTTCTCCCAAATCTGTCGAATGATCGGATCCTTTTCCCACTCTCCCCCCTACGCAAGAGGAAAAAAAAAAACCAAAGAAAATCCCGACTTCCTCCATCCAATAGAGCTTCACAGTTTTTTTTTTCCCACCAAATGATAATAAAATTACTCTGAATATTTCCGGAGTAAATTTCTCAGGTGAGTAAATGGATTCCGGCAACAGTAGCAGCATGCAATCCTCCTCCGGCGGAGGCGGCGAAGATGACGAGTTCGATTCCACCACAGCGGTCGATCCAATCCGGCCACCTCTACTCAGTTTCTTCAATCCCATGTCCACGGCACGGCCATGGCCGACAGACCTCCTCCCGTACCCACCCAACCAGACTCACCCTCCTTCCTTGTTTCACCGGTCCCCCAATTTCAATCTCCACCCCAGCTTGGACGACTCCACTTCTACTGTCATGTTGAACCGGGATCTGCTCTGGCCGCCGGTGGAGGTCTCCGCCGGACCAGTCAACTCCGTCCCTGGCTCCAACATCGGTGGTCTGGGACAATTCAGCAGCTTATCCTCTTCCATGGTGGCACCAGCAGTGCAAGGAAACGAAGCCGAAACTGCCCCTGCAGTGGCGGGAGGAGCAGAGTCCAATACCCCATCCCGATCCAAGAAGCGGACGAGAGCTTCCCGGAGGGCGCCGACCACCGTGCTGGCTGTCGACACGACCAACTTCCGGTCCATGGTCCAGCAGTACACGGGTATACCCTCGTCGCCGTTCTCCTCACCTTACTCTCGCAGGTTCGATCTCATCAGCTCCACCGTGTCTAGGTCCTCGTTGAGGGCGGCGGGCGGCGTCAATCCCTTCAGATCCTCTGCTGCCCAGAAGCTCAAGACTTCTTCTTCTTCTTCTTCTTCTTCTACTACTACTACTACTACTACTTCCGCTCTTATTCCTCTTTCCCCATTCACTAACCTGACTGAGAAACTCCCTGCAAGCAGCGGCAACAACAACAATGATAACATCAACATTTTTCCCAGTTTCGACTCCGATCACCTCCCGTCCCGGGCGACTAGTCGCGTGAATTTCTCCAGGCACCCACTGAATTTCAATACCAACCCTCAATTGACATTCCAATCCCTTCTCTCTTCCCAGTTCTCCCCGCTCAAATACCCATCCATGGGGACGGCCAACGCCGCCAAGGCTACCGTTCTCGGTGATGCTGAAGCTGAATTTCGCGATCAAAGCATAGGAGCTACCAATTCTTCACAGGGGGTGGAGGAAATGGGCCACGATCAACAAGTGGTGAATGCACGCATTGCCGGAATCCAGACTATGCGGTTGCCAAGAGACCGTGCGGCATCAAAGAACAACGGTCATGAGAGTCGTGAGCCAGGTAGCGGCCGTGTCGAAAACGGGGGAAATTTTGTGAACTGCTCAGCTTCGTCGCCAAATTTATACCGTGATCAAGCAGTGGCGAATGCAGCTAATTCGAGAGGTGAAGTTACATTGACTTCATGGATTTATGATCGATCTTCATGATTATGTTTATTGTTATTTTTCTTTAATGAAAGTGTGCCAAACCGTTGATATAGTACTGATCATCATCCTAACCATGTTCTATTAGATCGAGTCGATCACACGTACTTATATGTTTCAATTTACGGTGTTGAACATCATAGTCAATTATAATATTTAATGATCACTTACTAATCACTACTCCTATATAAGTGTCGAATATCCACTATTTTTCTTATCTTGTATGACAATCAACTCCCCATCCTAAATGTGAAGAAATCAAAAGTGTAATTTAAAGTGCTAGACGTGAAAGGATTATCGGAATCATAAAACACAAAAGCGAGTTACATTTATCCTACCTCTTGTTTGAACAAATGATGGTCATCGACTCCTCATCATAAACCATCTCATCTTGACTGTATGTTTCTACTAGATAGGGTTGATCACATGTATTCGAATCTTTTAATCTATACGATTTTGAGCATGATTCATGAATAATTGTAACATGTTCCCAATATTAATTTTAATTACTTTATATTAAATTGTTTTCGTTATTCTTCTATTTCTATCTTTCATGACAATCAAGTCCTTCGGTCCAGCAAGAATATCTTCAAATCTATAGTTGATATAGTACTATATATAGATATTAACGAAGAAGATGAAGATTTGGGACAAAACGGGTTGTTTTTGGTAACATGTGAAAGAAATGATGGAAAATGATGGTGGTTGCAATGATGGGGAATATTGACATCTCATTTCACCACTTGATATCTTTTTTTTTCCTCGGCTCCATTCTGCTGTTCGATGTGTTGCACGCAATTATTTGAACTTTCTATTGTTTGCCAACCCAAATTGATGGGACACTTGAGGTTGTCTTTTTTATTTTCTTTTTATTTTCAAATTGCTTTTTGATTTATTTTTTGTATTGTTTTTATTTTATTTTTTAAAAAATTATTTTTATAAAATATTATAATCAAAATTCTATATATGTAAATTTAATTTAAAATATTATAATTGAAAAGATAAATATTTTTAAAAGTTATTTTTATATCCGATCAACGACCAGATCTGTAAGGTCAAGTCTTTCTAGATTTGATCTGTTTAACCATTGACCTGATCTGTTTGACCACGGATCAGGTTTATCCGATCCTTCTTTTAGCCGACTTGATAAGGCTACATCCTCATAAGAGCTATAATCTCTTATATTTGGAAACAATTTGATTATTTGGCAATAACGTGATTTTGTAATATTCTCAATATGGCTATGAGCCGCAATATGCCCATCTTCAAATCTTGTATTATTGATAGAAATTATCCGTGCCGTTGGCACGATAAACATTCTTACAGTTTTATTTACTATCATAAAAATTGTCTGTGTCCGTATCATGTCGTGTATTTTATATAATTTTTTAATAAAAAAAGAGAATAAAAATTATATTAACATTATGCTGCTTTTGATTATCGTAAAAAATTATGAATTTTGACTATAATATTTTTATATTTGGTAAATTATAGAGTGAGATATAGAAGAAAAATGAATTATGGGTTATGTAATATTATGTGATGTGATGTGAGAGAGATAATGAGAGAAGGATGTGAGTTTTTTTGTGAACCAATGATATTATTATTTTTGACCACATAGGATAATATAGAAGAGGATAAATTCAAAATATGTCCTGATTTATAATATAGATTTATATCGGCCTGTACATTGACATTACTATCAATGAATTACATAATTCTACATGGTGTCAGAGTTTCAAAAGCTTGAACACCATATCCCCCTTCCCTCCATCATGTCATGACAGACACAAGCTCTTCCTCTGTTACAACCCTCTCATATACCCGCCAAATTGTATCAATTAACATAGCTACTCTCATCCCCCACAAACTCTCCAATGGAGGCAACTACTCCATGCAGCGGTCTCAAATGAACAATCTACTCCTGGGCTATGATCTTATGAAATTTTTTGATGGATTTTACCCTGTCCACCACAAACTGATCCTGGATACTCACTTTGGACTCATCAAGATCGGCTACTTCTTCTTGCCATCCAAACAACGATCACTGCCAACGTAGCCCCAACGATTTCCCACTGCGACACGGCTGTCGCAACTTAGAGTGCCCTAGAAACTGCTTATGCGTACAATTCCACCACCAAAATTGTCGGCCTCATCGACTCCCTTACCCGTGTTCGCCAAGATGGTAAGTCCATCTCAGATTATATGCAATCTATCAAGCGAATCATGGATGGTCGTGCCTCAATTGGTCACTAAGTTAGTGATGAAGAAGTGGTGGTTCATACCCTCAAATGGTCTTCTGTCTGACTACAAAGAAATTAAAGTAGCGTTGCGTACCAGAGAAACCTCCATCTCCTTTGAAGAGCTTCTGGAAAAACTGCTTGACTATGAGACCACATTGAAGTGCCCCTTTGAGTCCATCAACCATTCACCACCTATCACTGTTCCATTTGCTCAGCGTTCTACATCGAAAAGGCTCGCAATCAGCACCCTAATCTATCCTTGGCCAGTACTCGAATGCCCAACAACCAGTGTATCAACAAGGCCAACGCTTCACTTCTCAACCGTCTCCCCACAGCGGTCGCACCGGTGGCTAGAGAAACAACACCAGTGTCACCAATTCCAAGGTCGTGTGTCAACTCTGTGATAAGCCCGATCATTTGGCTCGAGTCTATCGCTCCCAACCACCACCTCCACAATGGATACCCTTCGATAATCAATTACCGCTAGTCAATTATGACACATCCAAAACACTTCTATTTCCCCTGCCAACTAGATCATGGACAGTGGAGCATCGCATCACATAACCTCTGATCTCCACAATCTTGCCATTCACTCTGATTATAATGGCACGAAGGATGTTGTTGTTGGAAACAGCAATGCAGCCCCCATCACCCACTCAGGTACAACTCCTCTTCATTCGAATAACTCTTCTTTTCGTCTTGATAACGTTCTATGTGCTCCTACAATAACCAAAAACCCGATTCCTGCCTCTCAATTCTATGCCCAAAATCATGTCGTTATTGAATTCTTTCCTACCTTCTTCCTTGTCAAGGATCTAGCCACGGGGGCATCTCCGGTGAAAGGCAAGAATAATGGTAACGTCTATGAGTGGCCACCACCCATGCCCATGTCTATCTCTCTTTCGGCACTTACTGCTTCAACTACGGGCACCATCATTGACTCTTGGCACTACCGGCTTAGTCATCCGTCCAGTCGAATTCTTCATCAAGTCCTTGCTAGTCACAAGCCTTGTGTTACGCACTCTAGGAGTGTCTTATCCTCCTATAACGCATGTTTGTGCAATAAAAGTCATAAATTGCCTTTTGGACAGTCGTCTTTAAGCTACTCTCAAGCATTAGAAATTCTGTTCATGGATGTCCGGGGGCCTGCCCCGATCATGTCATATGATGGTTATTCCTATTATGTTGTGTTTGTCGATTATTTTACAAAATATACCTGGTTATATGCCCTCAAACACAAATCAGATATCACCGCGATATTCCAATGCTTCCATACTCTAGTCGAACGCTACTTTTAAACTAAAATTCGCACTATCTACACTGATGGTAGCTGGGAAGCCATCTCCGTGGGTCATTATCTTTCTAGTGTCGGTATTCAACATCTCAAATCTCATCCTCACACCCTCGACATGTCGGTACGGCTGAACGCAAACATCGCCACATTGTCGAAACATCTCTCACTCTCCTTTATCATGCATCCATGCCACTCTAATGCTAGACTCTAGCCTTTCTCACAGCTGTGTATCTCATTAATCGGCTTTCATCTCCTACAATGCACAATTTCTCACCCTTTTCTCTACTGTTTCGCTAAACACCTACTTATCACCATCTCAATGAAGGAAACCTCGATCGAATGGGGCTCCGCTGGTACATAGGATAGACAACAAAAAATTTAATCTTTTCTACTTCGCATAAACAGAGAACGAAACAAAAAAGATTTCGTTACCCAATGCGAAGATCAGGTTGCTGCAAAGACTGAATGCGCGTGTGCCACTGCTGCTTGATTGCTGCTGCGGGCTTCCACTGTTGCTGACGTGCGCTGAAGGCTGCCGACACAACTGCCGCTATGCTGCTCGCTGTCGATGCTGTCAGACGCCGCTGCTAGGCACTGCGAACTCAGTTGTCGCTACTGGCTGGTCGCCAATGGAGAAGATGAAAAACGGCGCTACTCGATCTACAACGAGAATCACCAAAGTCCGGTTAATCGAAACTTCGTGCACACACGAGCAGTGACGATCGACCACTTGGTTTTTCCCGAAGTTGAACGAAGGCTGCGGATTTGCTGGACGCCGCTGCTGCGGCTGCTTCTCCTTGAGGTGATCAGCGGCTGCAAGGGGAGGAGGAGGAGATGGGTTTCGTCGACCTATTATCCTTCTAGAGTTTTCCCTGGAGTCTAGGAGGCTAGGGTTTATCCGGTAGTGAATAACCAAGCTTGTCACCTCATTATATAGAGTACAAGACTTCATAGGGTTTGACGACTATGACTTCGCGTGGGCAACCCTAGGGACCAATGAGGAAAAAGAATACGAGACTTTCCCTCCGATATATCTATACGCCATATTAAATTAAATCAAACGTTATGGTGATTTTACTCCCCCATAAATAATTCGATTTAATTTAAATATTATAGA
>JAOWBR010167864.1:0-11640 GCA_028571145.1 Dionaea muscipula
GGGCTTAAAACCTCGGGCTTCCCTCTGACGTGGTTTGTTAGTTTTTCCAGGTCCAAGAGTCGATCTCCTCATACCCGGAGCCGATTCAGCATCGGCTCAACTTGTTGAACCAATTTTCCCTGCTTAGGCAATCGGAAGCGGTTCTCAAGCTTTAGGTGATATCGCTTGGCTCATTTTCAGGCGATAACAGATACCCTTGGCTTCATTCGCCACTTTCAAATCAGCTTCCTTTGTCGCCACTTCTGACGATGTCAGTGTCAGCTGACTCTCCACCTCTTCCTTTACTTTTTCCACTCCTTCCTTCGCCAGTTTGGCTTCGGTCGGCTCCTTCTCCAACTCCTCCACCTTTTTCTTCATTTCTTCCTCGCTCCCTTCTCTCCGCCTCCTCCTTCTTCTTTTCTTCCACCACCTCCTTCGCCAACCCCCCTTTCTCCCCTACCACCTTCTTTTCCTCTTCCTCCGCCTTCTGTCAATTGATCTCAGACTTGGATAATTTATTTTCTAGCCCCGCCACAGTCCACTTCTCCTTATTATACGCTTTTACAAGCTTCATAAATTATGGGAAGAAGTGACCGGCTAGAAGTGCCGCCTGCAACCAATAGAAGATAAATTTGTTAGCACTTATTATCCTTTAAAATCTTTCTAGCTAACAACACGTAGAAGAGAGTCTTGTTTTACCTGACCCATACTAGCGCAAATGTTCGCTAGCTGACATTCTTCAGTCATACGGTCAATCATTCGATTGTCCGCTGGTGTAGCAATGCCTCTCAGCCGCTTCATAATTTCCTCGAGTTATTCAGGCGTACCCATACCTTCTGGCGCCATCGCTACATCACCTCTCTTCAGGCCCCAGTCGGGCACATAATCATCCAAGTCCATATCAATACCAAAATACGACTCATCCTCCTCATCGTCTTCCGACTCCATCTCATCACCTCTATCCGTCCCCTTTTCCTCTTCTTCCGCCACCACCACTGCTTCCTTTCCCTTCTTCTTCTCCCCTTCTTGACCTTTCACCAATGATTCTCCCTCACCCGCCACTGCAAGAAAGGCCTGAGCGTTATTTATAATCTTATCTACGGATTTCATTATAAACTTTGGTGACCAGCCATACTCAAAGAGATATTCGATACCTGGCGCCTGATCGCTGTCGTTAGGCGGCCAAATTAATACCTAAGAATAAATAACTATTCTGAAGAATAGCGATCGAGTCCAAGTGTCGAATCCACAGGGAAAATGAATGCTAAGATAAATATCTCCTGCTAGTCGCTAAATTAATCAGAGGAAAGAGGAGTTTGGAATGATATTAACTAAACTACGTGGAAGCAAAATTAAATACGGAAAAGAAAGAGAGTTAGGTTCGAGAATTAAATGGGATAAATGGCTTAGGATTCCGACTTCACTCCGTTCCTATATTTATCTCGTGCGTAAAGTAGATTAATTATTTGACTTTTAAGGTTTTCGGTTACATTGCCTTACGGCATAGGCTATCTGACTAATCAACCTGTGAGCACAGGATGCTAGTGGGCATAACCTATCTTAGAGTCACAACATACCTATGAAGTCCGATTACATAGCTAACCTCCGAGGACATTAACATGACTACCCAATGAGTACTAACCACACAATCATCAAACAATTAATAGACTCATGAAATAAACATTCAAATAGAGATTCGTCATAATCCTAGGAACCGGTATAATTAGCCACAGACCAAATTCAACGCCACAAATACATTACATAACAATGCATAGACACATCAAGTAACAATATCATCCAATAACATCTCTTAACCCGATGGGTATAATAATTGTTCAACAGGATATTTGCACCCAATGCTCACATCAATTAATTAATAAAAGTCCACAAACACAGGATGACAATACCCTATCGACTATCGCCGTCGATCAAGATGTTGGTCGGATCGAAGCAGATTTGGCGACGGCACTGGAAGCTGCGGACTAGGCTGGTGCGCTGCTGTGGTGGTCCTCTCGCCGGCGGGCTCCTCAGGCGTGATCTGGACAGATCGGTGTCACAGCTGGCTTGATTGACGGTGAACCGGAGCACGCGATGACGTTTTAGATCTCAGGCAGATTCGCCGACGGCGCGCTGGGCTTCGTGGAGGCAGATCCAGGGATGGTGGTCGTAGAGGCTCGTGGATTTGAACGGGGATGGAGGTGGCGGCTACGATGTCCCTTCTCCTTCCCGCTGGTGGCGCACGATGGAGGCAGGAGGCAGCGCGGCAGACCTGGGTTGAGGTGTGGTGGATCCCTAGTGACGGTGACGGAGGGCTCCTCGGCAGTGAACTGCTGCCCTGGTGGCCGATTGGCCCCCTGCCTGCGTCTCTCCTTACGGCTGAATGATGATGAAGCTCTACCCCCCTCCTGATTTCTTTTAGATCTAGGTTTTCTTCAATTGTTTTCTTTTCTTTTTTTCTTCTTTCCCAACAAATCAAGCTTGGGCCCATTTCAAAACTCAATCATCAAGCCCAATACTCTTTTGCTTTGATTTATCCTTAAAAGATTTGGCCCAACTCTTCAATGGGCTTTCTAATTCAAAGCTTCAATGGGAACCTGCATAAAATAAACCAACACCAATATTAACAATAAAATCATATAAATTGGTAAATTTACGCACAAACCACGATATATGACGTATAACAAAATAATATGATAACGAGGCTCAAATGTAACGATAAATTGACTATGGATATATTAAAATAGGTAATAAATAAGTCACATTTCGTGGCTTATCACACCCCCCAACTTGAACTTTGCTAGTCTCTAACAAACATAAAACATGAAAGAGGGGGAAAAACAATGTCGTGCAACTATCCCTACATGTTCCGGTTTCACACATCATATTTCTCAAACGGAAAAATAATCCACAACTACTAACCAATGCATAAACATCCATGGAGAGTGTGTGTGCCCGGTCAAAGTCAACATACCACAAACCCGACATGTATAACTAGAGAATAACTAGTACAAGATCTAACTCCATATCTCACGGGTAACATATATATAAAAAGTGGGCATGTGGTCACTCATGGAGTAAGTAAAGCAGAACACTCAAAGGTAAGAAGAGACAATCTTATATCATGGACAAGTTCGCATTGAACTAGTGATAGAATTTAAATTCTAAGGGACTTCAACCATTCTTACCATAAGACCTGCTCAAGATCAGAATTATCAATTAAGGGAAGTATATTGTAATGTGGAGAAAAAAAGTAGGAACTGATCAAGGATAAAAGATGAAGATCCAGATAACTGCAGGGATATGCAAATTGGCTAAAAGTACATTTCCTATGCGCCAACTGAACAAAAACAGTCTTCCTCCCATTTCATTCCTTCTTTCTTCTTCTTTTTTTCACACGTAAAATTTTTTTTTTCTTCCTTTCTTCCCATCCTTTTCATCATCTTTTTTCCATCATTTTTTTCCTCATCATTTATTTTTCTTTTTTTCTGCACTTTTATTTTACTGTATTTAACTCCTTTAGGCTTTCTAAATGACCCAGGTAACGAGTGTTAGGCCGATGTCTCCCAAACGGACTTACTAACTCGGGTCAAAAAGGCCACGAAGTTAAATACCCCAAATGCATTTCTAACTTTTTTCATCATTTCATTTTTTTCATATATCACCCTTCTTTTTATTTTTTTTCCAAACCTCCATCAAAACACCAACTTAAACACTCATAGAAGAAAAACTGCAGATGGTATTCTGAAGTGCAAACAAAAGATGCTTGAAGAAAGGTTTACATAAATATAAGGCTCAAAGGGGGTGCAATGGTAATGACAAGAACGAATCTGAAAGCTAAAATAAAACAAGAAATTGATAATCGACATCTCTCGAGCATTCATACAATCTTACCATATAACCAAGTCCTAAAGGATCTAAAATTCAATTCACTAGCCAAATGCAAATTGCCATAGTTCTCTAATATTGTGGCACTCACCTTTTCTTCGCTCATAAAAACCACTCGTGCTAAGGAAATTTTCTAGTTATACACGTCAACCACAATCTTACCACGAGACTTGAAGGTGCACAAAATGTTCCATGGAGGTTCTAGCAAAAGTTAGCTTAAGCAGAATAAATTCCTAAAGAAGATATGATATGCAAAACTATACTAATGCAAGAAACGTTCATACAAAGAAAGCAATCCTCAATCCTCATGTAAGCATGTTAGGAAATAGCATAGCACAGCTAGTTAAAATCAACAAAATCACATGGTCAAATTTTTTTCAAAAATTTCAATTTTCTTCCAATTTTCGTTCAGCACAATTCACTCCCCACAACATAAAATCTACATTGTCCTCAATGAGAGAAGTGGATAGAAAACACCTGAGATCAGGAGAAGTGAATAGTGGAGTTACCCTGCCGCCGAAGAGTGCCAGAAAAGATTACCTACTAAAGAAACAAACGAAAGGAAGAGCATCAACGAGAAAAACAAATATGAATGAAACTAAATAAAAAGAAACTAAACGATCCCACTTTCGTTGGTATTCTCGATTGCATTTAGCATATGCAATAAGCCTTTGAACCCCTAGGTGTCCCTAATGGACGAGTAGAGTCTTGTGAGGGTTTACAAGAGCGACACCCACAAAAACTAAGGCAAGGTTGAATGAGATACCTTTATGTCGCTTCTTAAAATTCAGTATCTGTGGGTCATCCTAACAAAACAGTGATAGACAAGTAAGTAAATAACGACATTGAAAAACAAAAGTCCACATCAAATGATCGGCATACGAAGGGAACATATGTTTAAACAACGGGGTAACAAGAAACATACGTGGGGGAATGATCATAAGATCAAAACAAGTAAACATATAGTCAGGCTAGTTACCCACAGATAAATCAAACCCCCGATGTTCCAAATTACTCAGCTCACACATGGGATAAAAAATTACATTGTTCCCCAAACCAAGTGAATCATTATCATTTAGATTAACATCCAACGTTTTTACAACCCAATCCATATTTAACAGTTTGGAGTTATTTGCCTTGCTAAAGTTCACCGTGTTTTCATCAAACAAAGGCACTACAGACACAACTTCCACCCAACTTAGGCTTTTCTTACCTCGTGACCCCTTTGTGCGCAACTCCTCTGATACCTTACTAGGGAACCTCACAGAACCACGAATTAGAATTTTGATAGGAGGGAGAAATTTAGAACTTTCCTCAATAGGTCCATCTCCTACTTCTTTCTCACTTTCTAGTATCACTGGTGGAGGCTCTAGTGCTTCATGTTTCTCCCTAATGTTTTCGTTGATGTATTCTGTCTCATCGCACAATGTCATTCCATTATCAATATCCTCAATCTCATTAATGGAGGGAGCTTCAAATGACAGACGAGTGTGTTTATTCAAGACAATGGAAGAATGTTCGACTTGTGATATCCACATAGGAGGTGCATTTTCAAATGATTGGTTCACTTCTGTAGTACAGTTGTCCATATCAAATTCCTCATACCTAGAATATACCGAATAAGTCCAAAAATCATCATCATCTGACGACGCCTCCTCCATTATATCCTCCTTAGGTATGTTCTCATTTTGATAAGGAGTTAGGTCACTTAAACACGATGGAAAAGGAGCCCTAGGACTACACGAGGGCATGCCAGATCCTTTAAAATAAGAATAAGAGAAACTGGAAGTGATTAGTGGGGCCTCTTCATTTACCTTACACGGTTATTTAAGAGGTTGGACAAGCTGGTTAGACAGCTCATCCTCTTCCTGACAATTTAAAGCATTGGCTATCTGGTTTAATTGTGATTCTAGCCGTGTAATTGACTGTGTGTTAGAGTACATTTATTGTTGGGTATCAGACAACCGTTCTAACATTGGTGTTCGTGCACTTAAATCTCCGAACACTTTACCCTCAAAAGATGGATTTTCAAACGGCTGAGAAGGTACGACATTCTGGGATTCAAGCCATTCATAGTGAATTTGTTGTTGGGACTCGACCATTTGATTCATTATTCGCTCATTCTGATCTTGTGTTCGCTTAATCACACTCAATGCTTTCGACACCGTCTCTTGAAAGTATGGGCTATAAGATTGAGACGATGGCTGTTGGAAGTAATATGGCTCGGGAGATTGATAGGTTGAGTGATTCATTTGATTATGGGTTGATGACCACGGCTACTAAGAATAAGCATGTCAAGCCTCGGGTGATTGCCCGAAGGGGTTTAGATAATCTCCCCAACCGGGATTGGATGTGTTTGCATATGGGTCATAACTAGGTGTAGAATGAAAGTTGAGAACATTGTTATACCCCTGTGAAGCATTAAAATTATGCCCCTGACTAAAATTTGAGAATTGTCAGGGCATAGGGCAGTGAAAAATTTGATGAGTTGGACTGTCAAAACATGGGCTCCTTCGAATTAATTGGCCCAATTTCTCATTAATTTCATTCAAGGAGTCTCCTGAAGTTCTTCGATTTGAATCACTTGGTTGAGGTTCATGAGAATAATTAAACTCCCATGGATCCCTGTACGACATTTTTCCCTTTACAAATTTTTTCCAGATTTTTTTTATGGTTTTTTTTTAATTTTTAAATTAACTTAGAAACTAGAAAAAAATAACTAGCCATGCTTATTATCCCCAGCAACGGCGCCAAAATTTGATTGCTGTCGTTAGGCGAACAAATTAATACCTGAGAATTAACTACTATTCTGAAGAATATCGGTCGAGTCCAGGTGTCGAATCCACAGGGACAATGAAAGCTAAGCTAAATATCTTCTGTTAGTCGCTAAATTAATCGGAGGAAAGAGGAGTTTGGAATGAGATTAACTTTTCTACGTGGAAGCTAAATTAAATACAGAAAAGAAAGAGAGTTAGGTTCGAGAATTGAAAAGGATAAATGGCCTAAGATTCTGACTTCACTCCGCTCCTATATTTATCCTGTGCGTAGAATAGATTAATTATTTAACTTTCAAGGTTTTCAGTTACGTTGCCTTGCGGCATAGGCTATCTGGCTACTCAACATGTGAGCACAGGATGCTAGTGGGCATAACCTATCTCGGAGTCACAACATACCTATGAAGTCCGATTACATAGCTAACCTCCCGGGACATTAACATGACTACACAATGAGTATTTACCACACAATCATCTAACAATTAATAGATGCACAAAATATAAACATTATAAACAGATATCCCCCGTAATCCTAGACATGGAGATCAAGCCACTCACCATACTCATCACCACAAACAATACATTACATAGCAATGCATAGACACATCAGGTAACAGTATCATCCAATAACATGTCTTAACCCAATGAGTCTATAACAATTCTACCCAACAATCCACCCACAGTGCATAAACACATCAGGAACACTATCATCCGATAACATGTCTTTACCTAATGAGTCCATATAATTTTTACACACCACAACAGAATAATATATAGTCAATTTACCCACGGTGGAAGATGACACAAAGCGTGGCGGCTATGATGGTCTGACGGCGTTGTGGATCCGAGCGATGTAGCGGCTGGGCGTCACTGGTGGCGGTCGATGACGTCTGGGCAGTGACGGAGGTGGCTCGCGGTGGTCCTGCACTGGTGGACGCCGGCGGCTGTTGTCGGATCTGAGCACTGGAAGCGACTAGGTGAGGTTAGCCTATAAAGTATCAATAGCCACAGAAAATAATACTCGTGGTTTACATTTTTACCGCCTATAAAATTGTCACGAGTTATTTCTACCCGTGGCTAAAATTTACACTTTAGCCACGAGTAGCATTAATCTTCGTAGCTATTGCCCTATTTTGTTGTAGTGGGGCACGCTGTCGAAGGTTGTAGTTTTGCCGACAAGAGAACGATTAGGGAGTACTGTCGATGGTCGTGGTTTCTCCTATGAGAGAAGTTTCACGATTAGGGATTGCATCAATGTCCTTTTCTCATTTTTGTTTTTTTCCCTAGCTATAAAAAAAATTGGTGGCATAAAAATGGGAGGGAATAATTTGGACGCGCTCGACAATGAAATGCTTTAGGGAGGGAAAAATAAATTGAGTGTATTGTAAGCAATGATTTTTAAAAACTATTGCTATAGATCATACAATGGCAGCGGTTTTTAAAAGCTGCGGCCTTAGGTTGACTATAGGCAGCGGTTTGTGAAAACCGTTGCCTATGAAAAAAAAAACAATGGCAGCGGTTTTAAAACCGCTGCCAACATGCTGTCGAAGATATAAACAGCGACACTTTAGAAAACCGCTGCCTTATAAGCCCATTTTTGTAGTAGGATCTGTCCATACTGCGTGTTAAGGGGAGGTCGACAGGTCATGGACCCCAGTGGTAAACCACTTCCACTGCTTTTGGGAAATCTATTTATTTGACTTCCAATCCTTTGGGGTTTTGTTAGGAAGGGTCGATGGTCAACCCTAAGTCCATCTGAGAGGGTCTTTGAGGCATAAATTGATGTGTTTGTGGATTGATTAGGATGTTAATTGATTGTTTCACCGTTTAAGTGGATTTTGAGACTTTTGTGCAAAAATGTGTGTCAGGGACCGTGCGTGATCCTATTGACTGATTGGTGCTTGATTAGAGGCTTCTTGGTGTTGTTGATCATTGATTTGCTCAGGTGAGATGTACGGATGATGGTACATGAAAGTATGTATTTTACTCATTTTCTTTTGTTTTACATACGGTTGACATATGTCATAGTGTATCGTATTTGATCCAGTCTTATGATGTTTTGGAGTTTTTGACCATTGTATCGTGATGGATTTTTCATACTTTATATGGAATTTTCATGGCCCGCAAGCTTATAGCCTTTGGGAAGTTTTATATACTTGAGATATGGATTCGGTACAAGTCCTTAGAGTATTTTTATTTTGAGAAACTAAGCCCACCTTCGGATGTCACAATGTCCTTAGGTCCTCCCGTTCACAACGGGAGAACTAGGGTGGTCCCCCTTGATGTTGCATGATCGCGGGTGCCATACCGAAATGCATGTTAAGTCGCGTTATTCGGATCCCAGTTACTGTGAACATTTTTTAAGGCAAGTTCCAGTCTTATATCCATGATCATTCATGTTTATGTTGTGGAGATTTTTCTCTCTTTTGGATCCAGTCTTTTATGGTATCTCTACTTATATATCCTTTTACTATCATGAGAATGCATGTTTTGGATTTTAGCATTTACTATCCGTTTGCCTTTTATTATCTCATCAGCTAGCGATGGCAAACGGATATTACCCCTGCTTGTTTTGGTAGGAGTCCTTTGATTCACTACAATAAAATACACTTTTTCCAACCAAAAATAATGTTGGTCGCCAAAGGAGGTACTTTTGGCCACCAAATTTTTTTTGTCGCCAAAAGTTTTAGCTTTTGGCGACCAAACTTTTTTTTTATCGCCAAAGGGTGCAATTTTTCGTTTTTGATCATTTGAGTGTCTATCATCTGTTCCGGGTAAATTATTTCTAATTTGACACTTCAAGAGGCTTATATAAGGGTCGCTTGAAATGTAAAAATGGTTGGTACATTTGTATTATAGCTGGAATGAGTCGTTGCCTAGAAAATCAATCGTTCAACAAATTACCGAGAAAATTTAAAATATTTTATTTTTTTTTTAAATATTGTGTATTTGTAATTTTTTTTTAAATATCAGTAATTACCAACAAATTATCGATAAAATATTTTGCATTTCCATTAAAAGTGGTTGTCAAAGTGATCGTTCAGCTGGAATGAGCGGTTAATAAGTATATTAGGTTAATAAGTATCTTAGATTAATATGTTTTGAAACTAAATATTTTAGGTTAATAAGTATTTTAGGTTAATAAGTATTTAATAATAAGTATTTTAGGTTAATAAGAATTTAATGATAAGAATTTTAGGTTAACAAGTAATTAATAATAAGTATTGTTAACGCTTCTTCTTGTAATTGCTGACGTGGACGATCGCCAACTGCTACGTGTCTGACACCTGTACGCCTGCTGCACACGTAGCAACTCTACGTTAGAAGGCCCTAAGGTAGAACCTCGGGAAGACCCCTCCGACGCTCATGTCAGTACTGTTTCAAGTGATGGAATTTGTATGCCAGAGCAAGAGAGTTTTCAGAGATCAGAGATTGTACCTGAATTATAGAGCCAAGGGCCCTATTTAGTGTCCTACAGGAATATTCTAGAACCGGGGTTACACGTCGGAATTTGCCATTGGGCTTGGCCCGTTTTCACGTACTTGAGCCCAGCTGTCACTCGGCCCAACTTCGTACGATAGCTCCTGTCTCGAGGAACTTACCCAGCAGGGTTCCTCAGAAAAGCACACCCATGCGGAATGCATACTCGTAAGTATCTCGGTCGACTCTCGGATACCCCAGGACAATCGGTACCAGACTCGACGCAGGCGACGCGCGGGCAACTCCCGTGAGGGCTGCCCCGCCACGAGGACCGAGCTTAGAGCGATCCCGGACACCCAAGGTGGCTGGCCGGTCGACGACCAGCTAGGGACAGGTTCGTCGGTCTAAGTGACCGGCCATGAACTGCTGCCCGGTCTCACACAGGCCTGTAACCTACCCGCTCCTCGTTTCGACGATCATGACGGTTGCCCGGTCGACGGTTGGCTATATCGAGGTTCGCCTTGAAGCTTCCCGCGGTCTTAATGATCGACCAATGTTGCATGAGGGAGGTGAGCACTTCGCTTGGCCACTCATGGATGTGAGGGGCTGTTACCATTCCCGATTGGCGATGCAGGAAGGCAACTGGCTGGTCGGCCATGTGTGTAGGTAGCTGGCCGGTCTGTATGTCCGGCCATGCACACCGAGGAGGGAGCCGGCATGGAGGCAGCTGGCCGGTACTCCCTTGTGCCGGTGCGAAGCTCTATCATGGAGGAGGGAGACCGGTCCTGGATGAAGGGAAGCAGATGAAGATGAAGTTGATGACCGGTCTTGGGAAGAGATGCCCAACTATCGGCATACTGCTCCGCCATCGCTATGCACGGGATGGTGCTCGTCGGTCACCTTGTGACCGACCATGGGTAGATGATCGGCCATAGCAGGATGCTCGCTGGTCTCCATCTTCGTCCTCAGGCACGAGTACGTGTATGGGCATGCAAACCACGCTGCACCGTGATCCGGCGGGGAACAGTAGCTGCCCGGTCACATGGTGACAGGTCTTGGGCTCTTGGCTGACCGGTGACCGGCCATGGAGCACCTGGCCGGTCGAGCGATGTCCGACACCATCGAAACGCGACTCCCTTCCGTGCTCGTGTCCTAAGCCCGTACATCCTCATGAACCTGATTCGTTGAGCCGGTTAATGTCACGTGTCCACGTGGCGACGGGACGGTCCACGCGTCTCCACGTGTCTCGGTATCCGCCACGTGCTTGATGTATATTTTTGTGGTATAACATATGCCCCCACAGCCCCTTTGCTTGATTCTTTAGAGATACAAGGAGAGGGTTACTTGATTCCGTTGAACTCCAAATTGAAGGTTTTAATTCTCCCTTCCTTCGACTGCACTCCGAGTATTTACTCGTCGGATAGGCTATCTGCAGTTGAAAGATAAAAACAAAAATATAATAATAAGTTTTGATGATGCACAAAACGTAGACATTAGGATTAATAAGATTATATGACTTAGGGGGAACTGACATAGATCAGCCCACACATTTGTATAGATGAACCTAGGTTAGCATAATTGG
>JAOWBR010167875.1:0-11638 GCA_028571145.1 Dionaea muscipula
GCTATGTTCGTGCTAGAATTCATGAGGGAGTTGGCCTAAAAGTGCTATTGAGTACACATGTGACTCTTGATGGAATTATCTTGAGGTCGCTTCACTTCCACCACTAACCCACCCATCATGATTGATCCACTACCATTTATAATGTCCCAGACCCAAAACCTTTCAATCACACCTTAATAGACAATTTTACTCTCTAACACGAAAAAGTTTAAGTGTTGTGGACAATGTTGAACATTTTCTAGGATATATCAAAAGTGTAACTCCTCTCATCTACCGACGTGGGATGGAGGTATCACAACTTTACTGATAGAATGTCTCACATAAATGAGTATGCCCTTGTATAGAAATCTATATTTTCAGTTTTCTCATGCACTGATCTTAGGGTAATTCTGCTTTTATGTCCTGTGCTATAGACACATTCTTCAAGGAAAGAGTCCTTGCGCCATGGGATACCCCTTAGAATATCAGCAAGTGCAGGTTAGTTTCTGTTGATTGTTCTAACTTCTATTAGGGTTTTGATTAGTTCTACTGATTGACTGGATCTTAACATCTCACTGTTTGCACTCATAGACTTTTCGAAGAGGAGTAAGAGAAAAGTATCAAGATCCCAGCCAAGAGTTCCTGTTCCTGCAAAGGGATTTGTGCCAAAAGATCCCATTGGAAGAGGAATCCAAAAGCGGGATGGAGGTAGCAGAGAAGAGGATGATAGTTCAACCACTTCCAATTCTGGGGCCTCTGGGCTTGATAACATAAGACAAGAAATAGGTGTTGATTCTGATAGCAGTGAACTGGTGAAAAATTCTCAGGAAACGAGGACTCATGGAAAAGAGAATGATGACAGCAACAGGAAATCAGGGGAAAAATCAACTGAACCTGTAGCTATTGTTAGTCAAAGTCAGTTCAAGGGAAACACAAGCATTGTTGGTCTTGATAAGTCCAAAAATGCAGGAGCACTGGTCAAAATTGAAGCTAGTACCCGCGCGATTGTGGATTTAGGTCTAGGAGGAAAGAATTTAGATATTGTTCAGGCAAATCCCATCATTGAAAAAGACAGGAGCATTGGAATTGGTGAAAAAGCCTCTGAAATTGAAGCTACAGGTTGCGGAAGTTTGGGAAGTATTGATGACATTGGTGGTAGTTTAGAAACAGTTGCTGCATTGTTCAAAACTGATGTTGAAACTGCACTAGTAAAGATAGGGGCAGAAGACAAGACTGTGGAACCCACTTCCATTTCAGTAGTTAATGAAAGCATACAAGCTGCAGATGATACAATGATAAATGAAGTGAGAGGTTTAGAAAATGTTGATCAAGTTGTGAGTGAAAAATTACCTATTGTATCAGCTTTGCGAAAATCTGATTTGTTAGCTAAATTAGTAGAGACAGGCTTAGGAGATGAGCAATTAGATACTTCAAAGGCCTATGACATTTTGGGAACTATTGGGAGCGTTGGAGTAGATGACAACTTATCAGAAACTGAAGCAAGAGACCCAAAAGGTGATGATGGTGTTGATAGTGATGGTATCTACTCAGAAAGTCGAGAAATGTTGCTCAATGAGGATCTGACTGTATCAATCGAGGCAGAAATCCAAGGGGAGGGCTTGGATCATTTTGAGGTTGGTGCTGTAAAGGGAAGTGATGCAAGAGTGGAAGCTGACAATACAATACCTGAAAAAAAAGCAACAGCTCTACCCTATGTGCCCACTGAGCAGAGTAAAGTTGAGGATTCTTCTGCAAAGTTGAAGCTAGAGATGGAAGCAGCCATGCATAAACAAGTACTTGAGAGGCTAGCTCAGGAGAATTTCTATAGAAGGAATAAATTGTTTACCTATCCTCAGGTGGTAAAACCTGGGCAAGACATAGAATTGTTCCTCAATAGAAGCCTTTCTGATCTGAAAGATGAACCAGATGTTATGATTATGGGAGCATTTAATGATTGGCGTTGGAAATCGTTCACAACAAAATTAAACAAGACTCATCTCAATGGTGATTGGTGGTCGTGCCAGATTCATGTTCCTGAGCAGGCATTTGTAATAGATTTCGTGTTCTTTAATGGGAAAAATGTGTACGACAATAATGACAGAAAGGATTTCCATGTACTTGTGGAGGGTGGCATGGATGTATCTGCTTTTGAGGATTTCTTGCTTGATGAGAAACACAAGGAGCTTGAGAAACTTGCCAAGGAACAGGCTGAGGGGGATAGACAGGCAGAAGAGCAGAGGCGGATTGAAGCTGAGAAGGCTGCAAGTGAGGCAGATAGAGCTCAGGCAAAGGTTGAAGTTGAGAAACAGCGAAATAATTTGCAAGAGTTGATCAAGAAGGCCACGACCTCTGCTGCTAATGTATGGTTCTTTGAACCTCCTGAGTTTAATGGTGGGAAATCGGTTCAGTTGTTCTACAACAAAAGCTCGGGTCCCTTGGGTCAGTTTAACGAAATTTGGATTCATGGGGGTCATAATGGTTGGCAAGATGGGTTATCAATTGTCGCTAAGCTTGCAAAATCTGCGAGAACAGATGGTGACTGGTGGTGTGCTGAAGGTATGCTTACTCAAGTGATCATTTTATTCATGATAACAACAGTGTACATGAAGTTACTTTTTAACTAGATCGCTATGTGTATTGAAGTTTTGATAGATGCTGAATTGTTTCATGGATGAGCAGCCTATCTGAACAGCCTGTTGTGTTATTTTCTCAGTAGGTAACTTGTGACTTCACATGCTATGGCTGTGTTCCTTTACTTCCACCTTGACCATGTCTCACGTAGGCATCTGTGAGTTGATGGAGCCACCTTATTGCATGATTTGACTTTAGCAAATTCTACCGCATTTCTGCAAAACTGATTGTTGTATTCTTAAGATGTCAGAGAACCAGTTGAAGGACAGAATAATGTACACCATGGTCATCTCAACTCATTGATTTCTTTCCATGCAGAAGTTTCTGTCACATGGAACCAAAATTATCTTCTCTGTTTGTCATCCTCGTTCTTCTCTTTATTTGATATGTGCACATATATTTGGTAATAGTTGGGCTTGATTAGCAAGCAACTTAGGTTCTGTTTGTTGAGCTGAAGATTTACCATGTCAGGTTTGATATCTGAAGGTCACACTCTATAATTAGGCATGAGTTAGTAAGTAATTCAGCTTTTTGACAGTTCAAACGTTCTATACATATACACACGCCTCGTGCACGTGCAATGTTATGAAGACCCGATACGTACTAGTGGGAAATGGTTTATGGGTTGTTCACCCGGAGATACACTTGTATATTGAGGAATTGATTTTTATGTCTAAATTAGTTTTTTTTTATCAGGTTCGGAGGGGTGGAGAGTAACTTTTCTTTTTTCACCGTGGGTGGGTCTCGAACCCCCCAATCTTTTGGTTGCGAGTGGAGCGCCACGCTAGTAGGTCAACCACTTGGTTGGTAAAACAACATTAGTTCTTTTAATGGTCTATAATTAGTAGTGAGATTGTCCCACCAAATCATATCAAGAAAATCCCATAAAATCTTGCTGTCATATGGACCTGCGCCTTCAGAAGGAGGTGCTTTTATTGTAGTATTTGTTTGTTGCTACTTCATAATTTATAAAATGCTGAGATTCTTGACACAGTTTTGTAATTGTACAGTTTCTGTACCTGTTCGAGCACTTGTCTTGGACTGGGTCTTCGCTAATGGGCCACCACAAAAGGCTACAGTATACGACAACAATAAGCGCCAGGATTTCCATGCTGTTGTTCCGAAGCGCATAGCGGATGAGTTGTGTTGGGTAGAGCAAGAACAACTTATATATAGGAAACTTCAAGAGGAGCGAAGGTTAAGAGAAGAGGTTGTCCGTGCCAAGGTGAGTTCTAATGAAATTTACTAAGCCATTTATTGTCACAATATCCCAATACAATTTCTTTTCCTCCTTTTTTGTTTATTGCATGATTTTTGTTTTGTGTATCGGCATGATTCCTCCGAATGCTACATTGTGGCAGTGAATTGTGAGGTCTCACTCTCCCATCTCACTATTAATTGGAACCTTTATTCTTCTTTCTTTCTTGGAAAATGGTTGTATATTCTGTTAAGACTGTCAACCTACTCTAATAGTTCAAGCTTGTGGTAGAAGACACAAGAATTATATGTGTATCTTAATGCGCTATTCACGCGAATACCCTTTGAGCTTAAATCATGGATTGTGCACTATCCCTCGGCTTACTATGTGCTCAATAAAATGTGGTAGTGGGATTGATACTTGTGACCTTTCATCAGACTAGTTGTGATACCATATCGAGATAACCACTATGTTTGCATCTTAACAAAGACGAACCTGACCATGATTCAAGAATCACTGGTTCCGGTTCCATGGGACATGAACCATAACCAAACCGCACCCCTAGGGTTCGATTACACTTACGGTTTCTGACGGTTCCGAGTTGGTTCTGGTTCGATTTCGATTGGTTCCAACAAATTTTTGTTAATGCTTTCCTTTTTTTTAAGTCGCATTGGTGGTTCGAACGTTTTCGAATAGCATCAAAACCACCCATTCTGTTTCGTAAAAAGGGGGAATTTCGATTCCAATCTGATTCCAGTTCTGGTTTTCCACGGTTAGGTTTTGATTCGGTTCCGGTTCCGGTTCGGAATTGAAACGCAGTTTGGTTCTGTACATGGACACGATCATTATCATGATAAACAACGAGGGCGTGATTACGATCGGTGTTGAAATGCAGAAGCAGGTTATTGCGTATGTCGTGTAAGGTGTTGTGTCTTTCGTGGTATTTTTATATTTAGTGGTGGTTGTTTTGTATGGTTCCATTACATGATGTATTACTTTGTATATTTAAAACCTATTTAGCCACAGTCATCATGGGCTAACAAATGCAGTTACAGGTACAGGAATGCCCGTAATGGATGTTAGGGACCAAATTCTAAAATGGGTAACATGACAGTAACCCCCTTGGCGGTACGCTAAATAACATAATGCTGTGGCCTTTATGTTGCTTTGTGGCATGGCTGAGGGAAAATCTTCTGTGTAGTTACCTGCTTGGTATTAAAATTTAACCACAATACATAAGCCTTCTAGATTTCTAGTTTCATATGATAAAATATCAAATAGCTGTGGTACAAAAAAAAAACCATTTATGCACTCTTCGCCAATTGATGATGAGATCTCTTTTTGGGCCTGATTACGTGAATGATTATCTCTCATGTGAAATATAGGCTGCTCGCTTGTCATATCAGGTATCTTGTGAGATGACTAAGACCTGGTTATTCAACTTGGTCTTGGGCTACTTGGATGAGCGGTTTGCTGATCAGCCTGGCCAGTCAATAAGCTCTTATAATTTCACTTTTCCTTTGATTTTGCTCCCTTCCTCCTTTATTGAAGAGATAGATGTGAGAATGATTTCTCAAAGTAGATCACTGCATTTTCTTTGTTTTTTTAACATCTTTGTTGACTACTTCTGACAGGCTGAAAAAACTGCTCGTATGAAAGCTGAGACAAAAGAAAGAACTGTGAAGAGGTTTCTGCTGTCTCAAAAGCATATTGTTTACACAGATCCTCTGGAGGTTCAAGCGGGGAGCACTGCGACAGTAATATATAACCCTACCAACACAGTTCTGAATGGGAAACCTGAAATTTGGTTTAGGTGTTCGTTTAATCGTTGGACCCATAAAAAAGGTTCATTGTCACCTCAAAAGATGATACCAGCAGAAAATGGTTCTCATGTGAAGACAACAAGTGAGCTTGAGATATTTACTTCTTAATTTTGTTGTATGTACTTGAACAGAAACAAAGAACCCACTTCTTAGTATCTTTTATGGAGATTGAAATTTACTAAGAATTGGAGACAACATAGATATAGGGTCCTAGTAAGTTATTGTAGTAACTTGTCTTTTTTGGATTCTTTGCTTGAAGGAGTTACTATTTCTTGGTAGTCATTCTAGTCGGTCTTGGTACATTTATATTTGAATATAAAGAAGGTACTCTGGTAGGTGAACTTGTTCCTGACATGGATGATGGTTAACTTGTGTTTGTAGTCAAGGTTCCAGTAGATGCATTCATGATGGACTTTGTTTTCTCTGAGAAGGAAGATGGCGGGATTTTTGACAATAAAGACGGTATGGATTACCATATACCTGTATATGGTGGAATTGCAAAGGAGCCACCATTGCATATTGTGCATATTGCTGTTGAAATGGCGCCTATTGCAAAGGTATTGTATATTCATTTTTATGTTCCTTAGCCATCAGAGTTGAATTTCTTGAATTCATTTAGATCATCACATTTTTAACTTATTGTACTTGCTTGCATCTTATTTTGGCCTGGGTAAGCACATCAACTCATCAAGTGCCTTCCATGTGAAGTTACTTTCAAGTAAAAAAAGATTTTCTTTCTCCTCTTTTATGTGTTTTGCACTGAGGAAAAGAGTAATGGTTCATTCTCTCTGTCTCGTAAAATTTGGAATGTTATTTTAGGTAACATTTGGCAAATAACGGGTTGCAACATTTTCCAAAAACAATTGAAAGTGTTTTTTTTTTTTATTGATCAAACTGTATGATCTTTCACATATAGACGGACTTGGGGATTTCATTATCTTTTGTCTTCCATGAAACATGCTGCTAAGAAAGTAGTTGTGGTACTGTGTTAAGATGAAGAATGCTACCTTTGAATCTTGATACTTATTTCCTTTGGTCATGGATGAACTAACTCGGAGTATACAAGATCAAATCCACTTCTATATATTATTTGCTGATGATACTGTGTTAGTGGACGACAAGATAAAGTGTCAATGTTAAGTCGGAGGCACACTTTGAATAGAATGGTTTAAGACTAAGTAGGACAAACACTGAGTATATGAAATGTTGTTTCAGTTTCAACAAAGAATCATTCTGGTTTGCATTTGGGAACATAAAGTTTGCCTAAAAGAGAACCTTATATACAGTGAAATGTTGTTTCACTTTGAACTGATTTTTACTCGTCACCTATTAGTTGACTGGTTATCCAAGGTTTGAAAGTAGGATCTTATCTATAGAGGAACTATATTCTATCAAGAGGTCAACTTTATAGAAAGCCCAAGTAACATTTTTTTTTATATCTTAACACACTCCCTCATGCGAATGCCCTTGGACTTGAAGTGTGGCTTGTGTATTGACCCTCCTTTCATCAAGTGCTGAATAAATGTGGATCGAGGATTCAAATCTTTGAGAGGTGTTTTTATTCCTACAATATAAGAGGTATTCTTTGTATGTTGGAGGGAAAATTAAATTTGAAACTTCGAGAGGGGCTTTTTTCATATTGGAAATAGTGGTTTTAAGAGGTGCAGAAAACAAGGTGCTGAAATATTAAGAGGTTTTTAAGAGGGAGAGAGCCCTCCATCCCAATTCCAAGAAGTGGCTTACTATATTTTCTGTCTCTTGTTCAAATATAAAAACTGGAGATTGATGTGGTACTTATATTAGTGGAATGATCATATTGCAGGTAGGAGGACTTGGAGATGTCGTCACTAGCTTGTCTCGGGCCATTCAAGATTTAAACCATCATGTTGATGTCATTCTTCCCAAGTATGATTGCTTGAATCTCACAAATGTAAGAGACTTTTCTAGATTAACTCAGCTTCCTTCCACAAAGGACAACCCTCCTTTATTTCATAACTTGTTTGTCTATCATCTCTAATCCAGGATTAGTTTCTTGATTGCTCATGTGCTTTTTTTATTATTATTAATTGCAGGTAAAGGACCTACACTATCAAAGAAGTTATTCATGGGGTGGAACTGAGATCAAAGTTTGGTTTGGAAAAGTCGAAGGTCTTCCTGTCTACTTTCTGGAGCCTGCAAATGGGTAACCATATATTCCTTGTGCTTTTATATGTTAAGAACATTATGAGCAGTTGCTGCTTTATGTGACCAGTGTGGTAATGTTCCCCTTTATAACCTTTTATTTGGCCTAATATTCATTCTTCTGGCACTGCTGACATTCTAGTCTTTGATATGAAGTTCTATTTTTTATTTTGTTTCTTTGATAATGGTGTTGACGTGTGCTATTAGTTCATTACATGAACCAACTATTACCAAAGACTCAAGCTTGTTATATGATACCCAGAAAATAATTTTAGTACTTCAACATATCCCCTCACATGGAAGCACATTGGGTTTGAAACGTGGACTATACACATTACACACACACACACAAACAAGAACAACTTGATTTAACTAGTTCTAATATCATGTCAAAGAATCAACTCTATTAAAAGCTTAAGCTTATGGTATGAGGCTCAAAAAATGGCTTTATGTTTCAACATGCCCCCTTATGTGAAAGCGTCACCAGGCTTGAAACATGAATTATGCACAAGTCCCTCTAACTTAGGAAGTTACACAGTGTCCTCAACAACACAACAAACAACAATTGAGGTGTCTAGATTCGAACGCATAACGACCTGATCAAATACTCTAATATCATGACAAGGAATCAACTCCACTACAAACTTAAACTTGTGGTATGAGACCTAAGAAATGGTTTTAATAATTCAACATGCCCCCTCATGTGAAAGCCTATTAGGCGCAAATGACAATTGAGGGTAATAACATTCGAAACACATGGCCACTTGGTCAAATTAGCTCAGATACCATGTCAAAGAACGAACTATACCAAAAGCTTGCGCTTGTAGTACGAGGCCTAGGAAGGTTTTAATACTTCAACAATCTGCTCATTTTAGTAGTCAGTGAAATTCATTGTTATACAGTCATATGGGTGTCCTGATGGTCTCTTTCATTTATTTTACTCAGCTTTCCTGATGGTCACTTTCGTTTATTTTGCTCAGGTTTTTTGGGACTGGTTGTATATATGGTCGTAGCGATGATGCCCAGCGATTTGGCTTCTTTTCCCATGCTGCTCTAGAATTTCTGCATCAAAATGGATTTCATCCTGTAAGATTTTTTACTTTAATTATCACATTATATGGTCTGAGATGCATGTAATTTTAAAGTAGTCTACTACTTAGGCAACTCATATTCCTGCTCCAAATTGTAAGTATCCCCCCTCCAAAAAACCCAAGGATATACTGACTTTTTATTAAAGCTGTCATACTGTTGAGCAGGATATAATTCATTGTCATGATTGGTCGAGTGCTCCAGTTGCATGGCTGTTCAAGGATCATTATCTGCAGTATGGTCTTAGTAAGGCTCGTGTTGTCTTCACCATTCATAATCTTGAGTTTGGGGCGCAATTCATTGGAAAAGCCATGGCATATGCAGACAAGGCTACAACTGTGAGTACTTTCTGATGAATATTCATACCTTGCCTTTTTATGTACTGTATAGTTATTTCATATTGTTTCATCTACTTCTTCACTTTAACATGGCATCTGATGAATATTTCTAGGCCAAAATGAGTTCCTTGACATAGCATCAAAGCAGGGTATAATGAAATGTCACGAGTTTGAATCATTCTACCCTTATTAATTTTGTACATGGTAAGAGGAGGATGAGTGGAAAATGCATGCTTTAAGATCAACAGGCATTCGTATGAGGGGCGTGTTGAGAGATAAAAATAATTCGTTTTGAGATTTTCTGCCATAAGCTTTAGCTTTTGTTAGGTTTAGCTTAATCATGGTTGTCTGTGCTTCTTCTTTTCTTTCAAACTTTTGTATTCGTTCATGCTTCCTTGCACTATCATGGCAATTCAAGCTGCTTCAATGTTCCCTTGTTTGTTACACCAGGTTTCTCCCACATATTCCAAGGAGATTGTAGGAAATCCTTTGGTGGCTCCTCATCTTGGCAAATTTTACGGGATTCAGAATGGGATTGATCCAGATATTTGGGATCCTTACAATGACAAGTTCATTCCTGTAAGTTATCAGGCTTTTCTACTGTTGCCCCTTCTGTAGCATGAATGCATGATCTTATCTTTGCTAGATGCTGACTTTTACAACTCTCTTCAAACATAAAAATCTGAAAATGTCGTGAATGAGATTCAGTATCGATCCGTGCATTCAAACACAGTCGTAGTTTTCTTTGTCTTTGGATATTTGGGAAAGTTGCATGAATCCCTGCCTGCTGTTGTTTCTGACTACCTATGACATTGACAAGCAATATGTTATACTTGATCCGGGTATTTTCTATAAGCAAATAGCTTATAAGCTTGTCAGTGAATCTTGAACTAGGATGCTTTAATCCCCAAAGGAAACGGCTTCTTAACTAGTAATGAGTAATGAGTCTGAAGCCAACTAAACATCCATATTTTGTGCAGCTTGTGGATAGCCTCTGGATCTTGCGATATTACTGATGAATTTTGTAGACAATGAAGTATATCTCTGTTAGGTTAATTGTACTCTTCATTTCTGTTAAATTCTTTCCTCGTATTGCAACTTTGTTGGCGTTTTGAACGACGACGATGGTTTACTTTCATTTTCACTGATGAAAGTTCCAAAATCAAGGTTCTTTCACCAAACAATCCTTGATTGATGCATGCGATCATCGTCTTCTTAGGTATCTTACACGTCAGAGAATGTTATCGAAGGCAAACAAGCTGCCAAGAAAGCCTTGCAACAACGCCTTGGCATCAAAACAGCCGATCTTCCATTAGTAGGAATCGTAAGTCGGCTAACTCATCAAAAGGGAATTCATCTCATTAAGCATGCGATTGGACGCACCTTAGAGCGCAATGGACAGGTTAGTTTGTCTTGTTAGATTTTTAGAAATGCCTTCAAGCTCACATCCTTGCACATGCTCAATCAAAGTTGTAATCTTTATCTCACTGCTCATGTGTATATATTGTTCATGTTTCTCATTGTGGATTGCAGGTTGTGTTGCTTGGTTCTGCTCCTGATCCTCGAATACAGACTGATTTTCTTAATCTGAAGAACGAGTTACATTCAGCAGATAATCATGACCGTGCCCGCCTCATTTTGACTTATGACGAACCTCTGTCACATCTTGTATTGTGTCTTGGAACCTTATATTAATTCTGGATCTCTTCTTTTTACTCATTTGTTGGCCGGCCCTGACTGACTATGCACTGCTTGCACTTACTTGTTTATCGTCATTACAGATTTACGCTGGTGCTGATTTCATCGTGGTCCCATCAATATTTGAACCTTGTGGACTAACTCAACTTGTGGCTATGAGATATGGTTCCATTCCTGTCGTTCGTAAAACTGGAGGTACGCAAATAAGCAGCATCAACGAAAGATATGAGCCAGTTCCCATCCATAAGCGTGTTACTCATACAAACTTTAATGCCTACACCTTCTGTCCACATGGACTACCATAGTCTAAAGCTATGTTCGTTATTTCATCCATCCTCCTGCAGGACTCTACGACACTGTGTTTGATGTTGATCACGACAAAGAGAGAGCACAGGCACTAGGCCTTGAAACAAATGGCTTCAGTTTTGAAGGAGCTGATGCAGGTGGTGTTGATTATGCTCTCAACAGGTGATAAATGCATATATGAAAAAGAGTCGTCCCTTATTTTTCCATTTCCTATGCATCCAACGGTTCGGATCGTCTCAAAACATCTCAGAACACATTTGATAAATATCCGTGTCATAAGTGGTATCATAAGTGGTGTATATATAACCCCACCGTGTTTATATATAGAATTAGTTTCAAATAAGGATGCCCTCTTTGGAATAGTAAGAGTGGACTTTTGTGGGTCATTGGATTTG
>JAOWBR010167886.1:0-11637 GCA_028571145.1 Dionaea muscipula
TTAAGCATCGGAGCGGTTTCCCCGAGCTAACACCTCGGGGTACCCTCTGACGGGTTTGTTCGTCCGTTTCAGGCCATAGGAAGTTGCTAAGCACACTCCTCCCCCGAGTCAGCCGTATCCATCTTATAGCTCATGGTTGTCTCGGTGGAAGGCAGTGTAGTAGCAACAGCGACGGACAGTGTTTGGCGATGGTGGCAATGGTCGTCGGCGGCAGGTGTCGGGTGTAAGGGAGAGAGGCGGCTATGATGATTTCGGGTGGTCCTCAGGCGTGAGAGAGAGGGTAGGCGGGCGTGGGCTTCGGGTAGCTTTCCTTTTGATATTGGTCAAATAATTTTGACCCTCTTTTTTTCTGATTTGAACCCCGTCAGGTGCCCGAGGTCATGGAGCAGGCGCTCGATAATGAAGCCCAACCCTACTGTTTAAAAAGGGCGTCTGGTATTATCATGTTGGGTGCTCGGCTGAACAACCTTCGACGACTACACGATTGAGCATGCGCCTAATATCAGACATCAGGCGCCTGGGAAAGTACCTATCACATAAAAAAAGGAAAAACTGGTTAAAAGATAAATTGGAAATGGGAATACATGACAACAAATTGAAACAGGACAGTGAAACATGAAAATGAGTAGAAAACGTTGGGTTGACTCCCAACAAGCACTTGTTGAACGTCATTAGGTTGACTCTGTACGACACACTTCAAATTGGCTGAGTAGTTAAACCAACCACGATCATCGCCCCCAACTGATCCCCCTCCAAATAAGGCTTCAACAGTTGGTCGTTGACCTTGAATGGTTCACCAACGGCCTGAGAAATCTCAACAGCACCATGAGGAAACACCTTAGTGATAATGAAGGGTCCCGACCATCGGGACTTCAACTTCCCAGGAAATAACTTAAAACAAGAATTAAACAATAAAACTTTTTGCGCAATTTCGAATTCCCGACTCAAAATACGCTTATCGTGCCATCTTTTAGTTCTGTACTTATAGGCCTCGTTTGTTTCGCGGACAGAAAATAGGGCGGATAAGGAGTGATGGGATTAGAGAGGTAGGATAAGGAGTGATAGGATTAGAGGTAGGATAAGGAGTGATGGAATTTAATTTTTATAACATATTTGTTTTGCAGTCAAAATATGCTGGATTAATTTTTCTTTCCTAAATTGTCCCCTCCACCATGTTTGAACAAATCGCACAAATCAAAGAAGAACAGAACAAATCGAACAACACAAATCAAACAAATTGAACAACAGAACAAATCGAACAACACAAATTAAAGAACAAAACGGAACAAATTGCACAAATCGAAGGTGAAAATCAAAGAACAAATCGAAGAAATCGAAAACAGAAGAAGAACAGAAGAAGAAATCGAAATCAAAGAACATAAAGAACAGAAGAACATGAAGAAATCGAAGAACAGAAGAATATGAAGAACAGAAGAAGAAATCGAAATCGAAGAACATAAGAAGAAATCGAACAAATCGAAATCAAAGAAGAAGAAATCGAAGACAAATCGAAGAATGGAATCGAAGAACAGAAACCCTAATAGCCTCAGAAATCGAAGAAGACATCGAAGACAACTCGAAGAATAGAATCGAAGAATAGAAACCCTAATCGCCTCAGATTAATGTTTTTAATCACCTCAGAAATCAAAGAAGAAGAAATCGAAGACGAATCGAAGAATAGAATCGAAGAACAGAAACCCTAACCGTCAAGAGTATCATCATCGCCGACGATGACCAATCTCAATCGGGAGCATCATGTCATCAACGACGACAGACACCTCAACCGAGAGCATCATCATCGCCGGTGAGGGCAGAGGCGGCTACCATAATCATCATCGGCGAGAACAAAATCGAAGAACATGAAGAATAGAAGAAGCCAAGCCAAAGGGGCAAAAGGGGTCAGATGTTGCCTGGATAACCAAGTAACCGGGGGGGTGTTACTTGGTTATCCGGCCTTTTGGCTAGATAAAGCTAGCCCCGGATAAGGTATCCGGGTGTTATTTATATAAACAAACACATGATTAAAAAGGTGGCCTGATTTCTTATCCAATTCGGGCTCCTTAGAACTAAAACAAATAGGGCCATAAAGCTTAGGATTCTCATATGCATGGAGACCGAACTCCTCCAGATGATCCAATTGCAACATTTTCTCCTCACCTGCGCACTTGGAATCAAAATTTAATAATCTAGTAGCCCAAAACGCACGGTGCTACGACTCAACACAAAGATGACTTGCTTTACCAAAAGCTAAAAGATAGGGGGGCACACCAATGGGGGTCTTAAAAGCAGTTCAGTAAGTCCACAATGTGTCATAAAACTTAAGGGATCAATCCTTTCGAGATGAGTTTACCTTTTTTTTCAAGGATCCGCTTAAGTTCCCGATTAGAAACATCTACTTGACCACTAGTTTGGGGTTGGTAGGGTGTAGCAACTCGATGAGTTACCTCATACTTGGCCAAGAGGGTGTCAAAGTGCTTATTACAAAAATGAGAACCCCCATCACTTATAATTGCCCTAGGCGTCCCAAATATTGTAAAAGTGTTCTTTTTCAGGAAACGAACTACCACCCTAGCATCATTCGTAGGTAAGGCAACCGCCTCCTTCCACTTAGAAACATAATCCACAGCTACTAGGATCAAACGGTTAGAACACGAGGAAGGGAATAGACCCATAAAATCAATGCCCCATATATCTTGATTATAAGTGAAGACGCTTTTTTTCTTGATGGATAGCAAATCTGCTCGGGAGGAAGCATGAGCCAAGGTGCTGGTGCTTCAACTCAAGATAAATGCTGCAATGTGGGATCTTGATTTTGAAAAGCAGAGGTTAACAGGTGCTAGAGAGCGAATCATGCTTTGGTAAGAGTTTATAGTTTACTATTTTTGTTTAGGTGGTTGATATTCTCCCTTTGCTGGCAAAAGATGTGAATTGTTGCATTGAGTTATATCTGTTTCTGTTCTCATTTACTAGATATCCATCTTTTCTCTCTGCTCCCTCTGTCCATGTGATATCTTATACCTGAGGGTGATAATTAATTAATTATACCCCCGGATATATGTGCATTGTCATGTGTTACGTGCATTGTCATCTGCTGTCGTTAAATGTCATATGTGAAGATGCATGATCTTTGAAGAAAAAAGTAGTGGGGATAATGACATCAGAAGTGTTCACGGAGAAGTTTAAAAGGCGTGGTACGTTTTTCCTGCTTTTTTAGGCAGTTCAAGGAAAAGCAGAAATACCTTCAATCTTATGCTCTTAGTCTAGCCCTGTGAACCATTGGAAATCTTCTCTTACTCTCCCTCCACACTTTGTGCAATCATAAGCATGTTACTTGGTGACTGCAAAAAGTGTTGGCAATGATAATGAGGAAGCTGATGCAGCATTGCATGAGCCATGATGTGAATGCTCCTGTGGCCGAGGGTCAAAAGTGGTCCATCTTCAATCGGTCCCATTACCAAAAGGCATCGGGTCCATGATTACGAAGCTCTGGTCCCCTGATCTGAAGGAACAATCTCAGAGTGCAAATGCCAATGAGTCCGAAGAGAGAGAAACTAAAGTTCCATGTTCTGACTCGGATGCAGAACATTATGCTGATAATGGAGCTGGTGTCGATAGTGGATCATCATCAGATGTAGATACAGAATGTGATGACCCTGTTGATAGTGATGAAGTAATGGGTGAAGATGATGAAGACAACAAAGGAGATTATGTCGGATGAGGTGCGTAACTGTACAAAGTTCTGTTCTTACGTTTCACTCATTCATTTCTTTTTTCATGACAGTTGAATCTACTGTTTCTTTACTTTGGTCTAGCAGTTAGGCTAGACGGCGATGGCCTTCATGTGAGTGCTAGACTGCTTTATGATTGTATTTGTCGGCTCCAGTTCTCTTCCTTTTCTCCAACCTGATAATCTTGGTTCCTGGCCTCCATATTTCCTTAGTTTTCTTTGCTATTCCAAGGCATTGGTTCTCTTTTCGTGATGGCTGCTGTTCTTCCTGCTAGGGCATTCATACTATGTTGGGTTAAAGATGAATGCTTATGCTCTGCAGGTTAGTACTTGGGATTCTTGTGTGGGGGGGAAAGGGGGGAACTTCATGTTGATACAAAATCTTCTCAAAGTGACTCAATTGGCATACTAGTACTAAAATGGAGTATTTTGGATTCTCATGGTGAACTCTAGGGATTTCAATCCCAAGCATAGATGCCTTGACCTTTTTTTTTTTTTTTTTTTCTTTTTTTTAACTTTTTGGGGGTGATACATCTTGGCGCCTTTGCACATCAAAGAAATGAGATTTTTTTTGCCCAACTTGATGCCAGAAAAAAAAAGAAAAAAAAAATCTACTCAATTAGATTTGCTACTTATTACAAAAAGAAAAAAAAAAGAATCTTACACCATCTTTTTTTTGGCAGGAATCATTTGGAAAAAGAAAGCTCTTTTTGAAAATAAAAGCAAAAGAAAACAAAAACAAATTCCTTATAATTTCAAGATGAAAAGTCTCATTTTGCTAAAGAAAAAGGAAAATGATAAGTCTAAAATAGTTATTGATATAGGCAAATTACCTATTAAAGCATAAGAAACTTTGAAATAAGTTGGGTTACCCAATTATATGTAGTAATTAATTCTTTTACATGTCTCCTTGTTCCTTCAATTAAACAAAGAATTTTACATAAAAATGATAATCACTGATAGATAGAATTCAATGCAAGGAGAACTTTGAAATTTAAACATAAATTGTTGTGGTGGGAATCATAATAAAGGGTTTTTTTCTCTTAATCTTTGTGTGTCATTTTCAACCTCTTAAAGTATTTTGAAGGTATCAATCATGAGATGAGGACTGGTCATCCGTGTGGTATTAATTCTTTTTCTGAGACTGAAGATGCCCATTGAACTGATGAACATCATACTCTCTCTCTTTCTCTCATATGCAGAAAAAGAAAGGGGCAAAAAAATAACATGCCAAGGGGCAAAATAGTTAATAATGATGAATATGGTTTTTCCTCCTCCCTTCTTCACCAGCACCACCAACACTAACAGCAACAACACTGCACAGTAACAGCAACAACACTGAACACTAACAGCAACAGGTTGTCTTCTTCTTCTCCTCTTTCATCATCATTTTCATCATCATCATCAACAACTACAGGAGCATCATCTTTGATGCCTTCTACTCCATGTCCTCTTTGTCGTCATCATCATCATCATCAACATAATGATTCCTATTACTCTTCTTCTATCCCATCATCATTTGTCTCTCTCTATAAAAGATTCTCTCAGCCAGTCTTCCCTTTATATGCTTTCTTGTTCATCGACTCTAATGAGAACACAAATTTCCACCATATTCCTTCAGAATGTTTGTAGAGTCTACTGATTTGGTCCCGTTTCGGCTTCTTTGTTTATTACATTCTTCCCCTGGGTTGAAAAGGAGCTAGAGGCAGAATTCAAATTCACAGGTTGGTTCTATGTTTTTGTAGGATGCTGATTGTAAAGATACCTTGATGTGCTCATATGTGTTACTGCCGAGACGTGTGAGTTTCTCCTTCCCACATCGGACGTGAGACTTGAATTATGATAGCATATAATAAGTTTGTGTTGATCAATAACCCATCAGTTTAGGCTTTTGATTTGAGATATGAGTTCAATCTCATGTTTTGTTTACATCATTGAAGTCCATGCTTTAAGTGACTGAGAGATGATCCACCAATTGACACATGATATGTAGCGATACTTTCCTTTTGCATCCATCTCTATCAAAGGTTCTCCCCCCTCCTCCTCTTTGTGTACTTGATGGAATTAATTAGTTAGTACTATTTGAAATTACATATATATAACAGGAGAAACGGATCGTTGGCAAAGAGAAAAGTGAAAGATATGGTGCAGGTTGAGAGGAAGATAATGCTGCTGCGGAACTTTGAGTTGTACAAGAAGAACAAAATGATTATGGAGGAGAACGAGCGGTTGAGACAGATAACGTTGCTTCTCAACAAAGAGAACCAGTCTTTGCTATCTCAGCTTCAGAAGCTCTCTAGCAGCAACAGCGAAAGCACAGCATGACAAACATCGACAGGGATGGTGTCATTGTTTACGATCATGTAGTGAATCCACATGTATGTCTGCTACATATCGGTCGACACTTTTGGTTTTTCTCTTGAAGTAATAATCTTCTGCATTCGATAGCATCTAAGAATTCCCAGTCGAGGCCGTGCGAAATATGGGCTAATTTCAGAAAAAGAAAAATGATTAAAACAAACTTCCCTCCTTTCTCTTGGTGCATTAAAAAGATGAATTGCCCTTCAGCTTTGCTAGTTTGCTTTACTGGCAGCTTTGTATGTTTCTTTTTCTGGTGTATGTATGGCAAATAGTGGTGGTGACTCATGAATGTGGCCAAATAGGCTCTTGATGGTTGCCTCGGGGAAGTCCTTATGCTCAATTCAATAGGTGAAAATTTAAGGGGTATTGGTTATGAAAGAATGATAAGATAAGATGGAATATTATGTTTTAAGGTTGTAAAAATTTGATTTGATCTTTATAGAGGAGAGATTAAAAAGTTTATGGTTTGGACTTAAAAAGTTTATGGGTTGGACTTTGGATGACGTATTAAAGAAAGGGAGTCCACGGAGGCTTGTGCCTCAAATTAATTATAAAAATTATTATAATAATAATATATATAATAATATAATAACGAGGGTTAATTGACTTAAGATTATAATGACATAGTATTACTAATATTTAATCCACATATCAATGCTCTCCTGCTTGGTATTATAATGCGTTTGATTGAAGGATTGAAAAATATAGAATGATCAATAATATGAGGTAAAAAGATGATTGTAATAATGGAGGATTAGTTATACTAATGCGTAGTTTTTCAAAATTTGTTTGATTCACGGATATGGAATGAAGAATAATTTTTTTCGATCATCGCAACCCACCACCACCAGCCGCCACCATCATCCCACCAGCCATCACGAAGCCCACCACCACAAGCCACCACCAACCCACCACCAACCACCACCACCACCAACCCACTACCACCACCACAACCAGCCACCACCACTAGCCCACAACCAACTCACTAGCCACCACCACCATCACCGGTCGCCACCACCAACCATCGCCGTCAGCCCACCACCATCACTAGCCCACCACAGCCACCACCGCCACTAGCAGGGGCCACCAACACCACCACCAGCTCACCACTACCACCACTACCACCACCCCACAACGACGACAAGTGTCCGACGATGGCCGACGAATGATAGGCGGCGAGCAGTGGCTGACGGACGGCGGGCGGCAGGCGGTGGTCGGGGGCGGTGAACTTATCCGACATGGATTATATATGCAATAGCAATACAATACCCCCTCTACTCCATATCCTATATTTTTACAACATTTGTATCTGATGGTATTATATATTTCCTACTTTTTTTTTTTACACCAAATACAGGATAATATATCTGATATACGCAGAAAAAACACGCCACGTAAGATCCACGTAGACGACTAATATGAGAGGTATGTGGACAAAAGGTCTGAGATTGGATCGTCCAGTTATTCCCGAGCTACGGTCAAACCTCGGTCAAACCCGGGTTAAATCCGGGTCAACCCCGGTCAACCTCGATCAAACCCAACCGAACCCGTGAAAATATTCCCGACCTCGCCACGAGCATCCAGGTACTGACCGTTCGTCAATCGAAGCTCAAACAAGCCTAAACGGGCTTTAACAAGATCCAGTGGCAAAACCGTAACTTTCCAATTTTCTTCCCTATAAATACGATCTCACCCCTTCAATTTGGGGAGAGGCTCTTCCTTGACCAAGTCTACTCGACCTTGTGGCTCCGCTAAGCCCTTGGCTTTACTCCACGTCTACCTCGCGGATGCTAGGCCACGTGCCTAGCTCCCCTCGCGGATGCTACGCCATGTGCCTAGCTCCCCTCGCGGATGCTAGGCCCCCCGCCGATTTCAACATCTCCTGAGAGTGGCCCCTCACCGATTTTAGCATCTCCTGAGGGTGTCCCCCACCGATCTCAGCACCTCGTGAGGGTAGCCCCCCGCCGATCTCAGCATCTCCAGAGGGTGGCACCCCGCCAATCTCAGCACCTCGTGAGGGTGCCCCCCCGCCGATCTCAGCATCTCCGGAGGGTGACCCCCTGCCGTTCTCAGCATCTCGTGAGGGTGGCCCTCCGCCACCTAGCACCCCTCATGGATGGTAGGCCGCGCGCCTAGCACCCATCACTTCTAGAACTCATCACGGACACGCGTCTAGCTCCCATCGCGGGCATCCGCCTTACATCCCTCGTGGACATGCGCCTCTATAGGTAAATATCTTTGCATGGAGATCTTCCACCTAGAGACCTCCCATGCTGAGACCTCCTATTCATGGAGATCTCCCACGTGGAGACCTCCCACGCGAAGACCCCCCATTTATGGAGACCTCCCATGCGGAGACCCCTCACTCATGAAGATCTCCCACGTGGAGACCTCCCATGTGGAGACCTTCCATCCATGGAGATCTCCCACCCCATGGAGACCTCCCTCGCATGAAGAATCTTACCACATGGGCCTTATCCGTAGGTCACATGGGCACAAGCCCACAATAATACTCTAAGGGTATTTCAAGACATCCTTGAAGTTCCCTTCGTGGGCATGGGCGGCAGAATGATAATCTTCACGCCTACCCTCATCTGACACTATAAATAGGGCTCCAAGTATTATCCATGAGGTACGTCTTCTCGGCTAAAAAATTTCTGACTTGTACGCTCTTTATTCCATCATTTGGAGTCGTACCTGACTTAAGCGTCGGAGGGGTATTCCCGAGGTACCAACCTTGGGTCCCTCTGACGTGAAGGGTGCTACGTGTGCAGGTGACAGGTGGATGGCTGAGGGGCGGCACTCAAAAGCGTGCATGCCATCTCTTCCAGAAATCGGTAATAACAATACTTTTGTTTTTTGTGCTAGTACACTACCATAATTATTTTAAAATAAAACGATAATATACTATCAACCAATGTGTTAGAGGGTGTGTGCAAAGAATGTCAATAAAAAAAACCTCAAAAAGGGTCATCTACGGCACGCTTTTAACTAAATGCAACACTTTTTTTTCTTGAATTTTCGATTTTTCTCATACCTTTTCAAAAGAATTACGAAATTGTTTATCTTTTTTTATATATAGTTTCAAAAATGCCCTTACCTTTTAAAAAAATTACGAAATTGTCTAACCTCTATATAGAGTGGAAAAATATTTTATTTCTTTAGTCGCTTATCTATTTGCTCTTAGATTTTTTCTAAAAAAAATTGTTAGAGGTTTGTCATATTTGTGGACGAGTCAATATTCGACATATTGAAGGTTTGTGAGTTAAATTTCTATGTCACTACGGTTAAAAATTGTTTGAAAAAATACTAAAAAAAAGGGGGAAATGTCCACCGGCGGTCGGCCTCCGGCAGGGGGGGCGGCGGCCTTGGCAGCTAAGAGTATTAGGGTAGTGTCAGCCAACTCGGCAGACACCCATGCCACGATGGCAGGGTCCGTCGACACCCATGGTCGACCCCCTTGGCCGAATGCTGGCAGCCGACACCCCCCTCTGTTTTTTGAGTAAATTCATTTTTAAAAAATTATTTGAGTGGCGAATATTTTATTTATACATGATAGAAGTCGCAGATCAGATGTTGATCACTATAGTGGCCGACTCAGAGATCGTGGACCGATTACGGCTTCTGCACGGAGGGGAAGACGAGACAGACAGACAGTGGAGGGGTCCGATGTCGATCCACCGGTCATCCAGCGTTCGTACAATGGAGGTCGGAGATGATATGTTTGCACCGCCGTTTTGTGACTAACGATTCGAGGACACTGAGATGCTTGAGGCTGAGAGACAATTTGTTTAAGAGGCCTTTACCTTTTCGTTTACTAGCTCATTTGTTGGGGCATCTATTGGGCCATCTGTTAGCCCTTTTGTTGGCCCATCCGCACCTCATTCAAGGATGGGAAATGGTTTGACGTCTCGTCTCCTCCGACCTTTTTCAAGGACGTCGGCGGGACGAGTAGGCGGTCGAGATAGAGGAGGAGGAGGAACATGTACACCATAGAGGGGGAGAGGTCGTCAGTCTGCAGATGGGTCATGGCGGTTGACACATGGCGTTTTTGGAGAATCGTTGGACCCTGAGTATTACAGAGTTTTTGTGGCTATATCGCGTATACGATATAGAATGGACAAGTACTATAATATCTTCGAATACAATTATACGTTAATTACTTTATATCATAAATCATATTTTTATACTGTAACTGTTATCACCCTGTTCTGGAGGAGATGACGTCGACGCGTCCTAAAAACCACTGAAGTATCACGTTGTGATCTGGAACACCTTTCAAAGCCGAGGGGTAGCATTTCTGCACTGGGGTAGCACCTGCACACGCAACAAACTCCGCATTAAAGGGGCCCGAGGTTGGTATTTCGGGAATACCCCTCCGACGCTCAAGTCAGATATGTACTTCAGTTAGAAAGTTTTCAACCGAGTTGGACGTACCGGAATGATAGAACCAAGGGTCCTATTTATAGAGTTCAGAAATGGTACTTGTGAAATGATGATATCACCCTCAGCTTTTGTTAAGGAACATTTCGGAATGCCCACGAAATATCCCTTGGGCCTGGCCCATTTTTGTGGATTTGGGCTAAATTAACATTCAACCCAACTTTGTGCCATATCTTTTTTCTCCGGAGGAATCTCCCCTGTAGGGGTCTTGGGGGAATGTCGAGTAGATTGTATCTCCGTCGACCCCTGAAGTGAAATGGGGTATATCACAAAAGGGATACGTCTCGAAGATCACGTTGGCTAACGAGCAACTCCCGAGGGAGTAAGGGGTGAATACATCCAACCGCGAGAGGCCTCGGTCAGTCATCACCGACCAAAGGAGTGTGTGGCTGGTCCATGACCGGCCAAGAGAGGTTGTGGCCGATCATGGACCGGCTAAGGAGGTTTTGGCCAGTCATGGATCGGCCAAGGAGGTTGTAGCTGGTCATGGACCGGCTAAGGGGGCTTGTGGCTGATCTATAAGGAGTTAGGTGGCCGGTCATGACCGACCAATGGTGGCTAAGGCCGGTCAAAGACCGGCCATGTGTGGCTAAGTCTGGTCATGACTGGCCAAGGGCGATTAAGATCGGTCATGACCGACCATGGGGGCTCGAGACCGGTCTCGGTCGATTTTGCGCACAAACCGGACTCGCCCGCAGGTCCACGTAGGATATTCAAGACGTATTTCCTCCAAATATATCATCGTCGGCCCGCAGGTTCACGCTTGTCCACATGTCCCGATATCTACGATGTATGTGGCGTATTTTTTTCAGTTATAACAGTAACGTTGTTGTCTTTGATAGGAGCGCAGGATGTACCGTAGTGTCTAAGTCGTGTTGAACGACTAAGGACATGGCAGATTGAGAATGAGGATGCCATGGATTATGTCACGCTGACCGTCCCGACTGATGTAGCCATGAAGATGGCTACATTACCTTACCTTTTACTTAGGCTAAGTCCTATGTTTTGTCATATTTTGGTATGATCTAGGCCTATTTTCTAGTGTTTCTCAGGTTTTATACCATTGGAGTAATCTAGGCAAGGTGACGCCATTACATGAGCAAAAG
>JAOWBR010167897.1:0-11637 GCA_028571145.1 Dionaea muscipula
AGTCGATGGTCTCCATTTTCCACAACGAATCCAACGATACCAATTTTATATTTTTCCGACAACTTTTCGATAAAAATGACTATTTTACCCTTTATCTCTGAAATGGACTACTTAACTTTAAAAGTCAATCCTTAGCTTCTATGAGTTAATCCAAGGTCTCTAAACGTCATTATAAATTATTATCATACTAGAATAATATAATAATAATAATAAATAGCAAATAATAATAAAATAATCAAAAATCCAAAAATCCAAATTTTAAGGGTACGGGTATAACATTAAGTACCTAGGATCTTTTATACAAGATGATGAGGAAATTGGCGCAGACGTAACCCACAGGATTGATGTGGATTGACAGAAATGAACAGTCGTTTCAGGTGTTTTGTGCGATAGAAAGTACGTCTAAAGTTGAAGGGTAAATTTTATCATACCGCGATTCGATCCGACTTACTGTACAGGACAGAATGTTGGCCGATCAAGAAGAGTCACGCTCGAAGGGTGATATTGACAGAGATATGTATGTTGTCGTAGATATGCAGAGTTACTTATAGAGAAAAAATAAAGAATGTGGAGATCCGTTGGCGAATTAGGATGGTTCTGATGGTTAATAAGATGAGGGAGGGTCGTCTACCTTAGACAGATTATCCATGGAGGAGACCGTGAGATGCGCCGATTATAAGGGTGAAGTCTATTGTGTTGAAAGGCAAGAAGAACAGGAGGCGATCGAAGAAGATGTGGGGTGATATGATCCGTACGGACATTGACATGGTGCAACTCACTATAAATGATGTTTTGTATCGGATGAAATGGAGGTTGTAAATAAGGGTGATCGATCCCACTTAGTGAGAAATAGTTATGATAGGACTAGTAAAAAGAGTTGAAAATTGGGATTGAGCCATTGTGGCCTATATGGGTGACTTTGCTTGTGGTTTTTGTTGATGTGGTTTTATAGATTATCATACATTATTATTCATTATTATATGTTGGTATATGGTTATTATAGTATAGTATAGTTGGATTTGTGATTTTTTGGGTGGTCGAATCCTCATTTTACCTATATCTGTGGCCTTTATTGTTGTATTCCTATACATTCTCATGCATTATTATCCTGTAACATACATTTGCATTATGTTGATTGTATATATTTGTTGTATGTATTATTATATTTTTTTTTTGTTTTTGTTATTGTTATATAATTTTGTATATTATTATATTTAGCTCAAACCTAATCAAAATCTAATCTTCTAATTAAGTTAGGATAGTGCGTATTAGATAACCGACAATCAACGTATTTTTATTATTAGATCTTATGTGCATATATCCTACGAATACGTGTGACCGACCCCACCCAGTAAAAAGTGGTCGTCGTGCTGTTGTTGAGAAGTGAAAAATCGTATGGATACAATCCCCATTGTCGGTACTGATATTTTTTTTCCCAATACTTTAATGAGGAGTCCTGCGGACTCGAAACACTGTTAGGTTAACAAGAGTTGAGTCCCGTAGGACTCAAACTCGGAACCTCGTGTAATGAGGGTAACCAACCACTTGGACAAACCAAAGATGATTAGGTACTGATAAATTAATTTATTTCTTTTTGGCTTCCTAGCCTATCCTTAGCTTTTGCAAATGTGTATCCAGGTATTTCTTTATCATTTCGCTCAACAGAAGGAGCTCCTCTAAGCCTGAACTTTTCTAAAACACCCATTTCTTGAATACCATTCAAAAACGTTTTAGATTGCTTCTGATCAACCAATTTGTAACCCAAGATTCCTGAACTTTCTTTATACGAGAGATCCATCAGGGTAAAAATAATCAGGGTAAAAATACTATAGATGCAAGATATAAATATAAATGGGGAAAAATGTGCTATTTTTGGCCATGTTTTTCATGTATTATTATAGTTGAATGCTGGAGGCATCACCAGCTGTTTCGTCTTAGGCTATCATCTTGCTTTTCTTCTAAACTCAATGTTGGCCTTGTTGTTTCTTACTTTTGGAGTTTCTAGTTTTTCTTTGCCCTTTTAACTTTTGAAACTCGTTTAAAATATAGAAAGGGGGTGGTATTTCCTTGGTCAATTGGAAATGGATTGGATTCAGCTTCAAGTACTTTTTGACTTATCCTCTGTCTTGTAATTGCAAATTGGAAGGGACATATAGTGAAGCCTATATTGTCAAGCTGACCCCAATTATCCAATATGTGGACTTGTCTTATTCCCTTTCTTTAGTGGGGTTGGGAGGACATGAGTTTGTTTTCCTTTAATTTACAAACAGTGCAATATTGATCCTTTTATGTTTATAAGACTGATTGTTTTACTGCTCGAGAGTTTTTTTGTTGTTGTTGAAAGGCTAATACTGTTGTTATTGATAGTGGCAATGATCGGACTCTTTGCACACATTGCAAGGGCAGAGAAGCTGAACTTTATTGCAAGGCAGTAGCTAATGGTGTGCAAGCTGTTATGACCTCTTCCAATCATGTCTGATTGTTTTATGTATGAATAATTGTCTTATGACTTTATTACCGATGTGTTAAATATGGAGAAATATTGGGCTACTTGCAGTTTCAGAGTTGGAGACGCTTTTTGGGAGGCTGTGGACACAGTGCCAGGAGTGTCAAGGATCACTTCACCAGGATGTGCTTTGTACAAGGTTCCAACTTCTTCCTTAGTGGCATTTCTTTATTCCTCCTTTCCATTCATTTATTCTTTTAAATGATGATCTCACATGCTTACCTTTTGCACAAACGTTGCATACTTTGTTGTCTTTGTACTTAATTGTAGGAAGACCAAACATGTAAGATTATTTTGAGTAAGAGAATCAATTTGTGCACTGTAGACATGCCTTTAACATTTAAGTGAGGTTAAGTTGAAAAATGCAAAGGGAGAAGAATATGATTGTGGATAGTGGCTCAACTTTAAGACCTTTCATTGGTTTAAGCTGTTTCTTCAGTAGTTGTTCATGGTTCTTGTCTATGTTCAAAGATCCTTTTGGAGGTTGGGCTTCATCAATCTGATTATACGCAGCTGGTTTTCAATTAAGTTTACCACGAACGTCATGGAACAAACACTCATCCTTGTGTCACCCATCTGGCCTCTGCTTTTTGGTGTAGATGAGTATTTTCTTAGAATAGGCACCACTACTTTCCAAAACTTTTATTCCAATGTGCTGTATGTGCATCATATGACCACTGAAAATGCGTGGCATTGAGAATAGCTAAATCCTGGTCGCCCTTGTTCATTCTCTGCATGCCCCTTTTTGGCGGCGGCTTCTAATTAAGGTGCATTGCATGCTTGCCTTCCCTCTGACTTGACTTGATGTTGGTTGGTTATTCAGTCGTGATTGCCCTATATTTTACCGGAGGAAGAAGGCACAAAAAGATATGGCGGAAGCCAGGGTTCAATTGGACAGGTGGAATTATTGATCTTGGTTGAAGGTGGTAAATAGTTGTCCGTCTTCATTCCTCTCGATGCATGTGCAGAATGGGTACGCGTATTTAGCTTCATTCCTCTTGAATGATGGTCAACCCACGGCAGGCAGAACGAAAATTAACGAGCCTACAATATGATGACATCCTATAGAAGTTGTTGATGAGCGATTGTCATGACATCCTAAGAGAGGCCAGAGATTTTGACTTCACTCCGTCTCTGCACGACTTCAGTATGTTCTGTAGGCGATACATGGAAGCGGGTATGTATTCAGTTCAGTGTGCCAACACAGGGTGTGGAGTTGCTCCCTTCCATGAAAATGACCCCAAGATCATTGAGCTTATGCCAGTGGTTATATGGTCTTGCTCCCTTTTCTCACAAGCTGGTAGGTATATCATTAATGATATCCAGGCAATGCATCCAGCTCATTGCCATTGTCGAGATTGTGTACTACTAGTTTGGTTGTTGCAAACACTGTCTATGGATGCATACATACAGCTCTTGTACATGCGTTCTTGACATAGCAACATGGAAAAGGTTTCCTATAGTTTTTGCCGTGTTTGTGTGTTGTGATTTTCTTGTTTTGCTTCACTTTACCTTTCATAGGAGAGCAATGATTATCAAGCATTCACATAAGTATCTATTGGGGGAAAAAAGGTCTAACTCGTCGCTTAATATATCAAAAGGTTCTTTTATAGGATAAACGAGTAATGAAACATAAATGTTAATAGTATTTTTGCATAGAAATTGTTTGATAATTGAAATATTGTCTCACACATACATAGCATATTGCCAAGAGTGCCCGATGATTATTTTTGAATATGGTACTATTAGAAAGAATTTTATAGGCTATATTTAATTTCTTACTCACGACATTTCTATTTTATGTCGAGTGCGATGTTTGATACCTTCGTATCTAAGAAAAATAGTCATGCCATTTGTGGTTTATGTAAAATCAGGAGAAAAAGTTGATCACATGCATGATTAACTATTTTATATAGTTAGAGACATATCAATCACTGTCAGACTTTTTTTCTTAGCACATAAATGACATAATCGTGGTAAACAAAAAAGGGGATCATATTATCAGAAACTGAGATTATAGCAATTCAAGTGAATGTTCCAAATGCACAACATTGATTTGTAAGTCATCGGTTCACTCGATCCTTTTAATATTGATACATTAATTTGTTATATTCCTAACTTTATATGTTTATGAGTAGTCCAGAATTGTCACTTGAGTTTAGATAGATGCTTGAATTTGATATGTTCCAAGGTGTATTACATTACACGAAACAGCTATATATACGTGTGTATGTTCCAAAATTGCCTTTATATCAAGAACTAATTAAGTACATGATATGAATCAATCTGCTCTTGTTGCTGATAGGCTTTCTGAAGGGAAGAATTAGTAGCAGAGAAAGGCAAATTGATCAGTGGAGGTGGCTCCTGCTGTCCCACAAAAGTTGGCTGATGACGAGGAGGAACCATTAGACCTGCTGCGGGATATAGATGACCCGTCACGTAAGGCGATAGCCCCGCTGTTTGATGATCTTGCTGCTGATCCTGTTGATGTTGCAGCCTAATTTGTTGCTGTTGTTGTTGTTGCTGCTGCTGCCGGTGATGCTCTAATCTTTGTTGTTTTGGAAGGTTCAGTTTCTCCCCTTCGATCTCTCGATATTTGTTGAGGTATAGCCTGAGAGGATTCACATAGTCCTCGAATCCAAGGGTCGTGATTGCCCATATAATGTCATCGCCATTGATTGTCTTCCTCTTCTCTCTTTGGCATTTATCCGAGGCCTCACCTGTGACAAAGCTGATGAACTCAGACACACATTCTTGAACAGTCTCCTTGGCATCCTTTGAGATCTTTCCACTGCTCGGAATCACCTTCTTCATAATCCTGCCTACGTTCGCAATAGGAAGGAACCGATCTTGCTCCTTACTATTGTTGTTGTTGTTATTGCTGCTGCTGACGTTGTTTAAACATGGACTATCCGGGCTTGCGTTGTTGCTCCGCTTAGGGCCATTTCCATGGCAATCATCTTCCATCTCTTGTTTTTTTTGGTGAGTTTTCTATTGTTTCAATTTTGAGGTCATGAATGAAAGGAAGAGAGGTGAATTTGATTGGATAAAGAAAAGGGAGTGAAATAAAAATGGCTAAAGGAGCACAAAAATAGGCATGTGAAGAGGATGAATTTAGGGGCAATAAGAAAAGACAAGACAAATTAATTTATTTTCACCATGTGACTCGCTCTGTACGTGGAGCAAGGAGAGTTGTTATAACTGTCGGAAAATTAATCAAATTCGCGGGCTGCCTGAGGTTCAATATATAGAAGGCTAGTAGCTGCTATTGTTGATATAATGCCCTGCAGATGCTCCCTAGACAGAGACTCTTCTTAAATATCGAGTTACTCGCCCATGTCATACCTAAAAATGCTGCTGATATAAACAGACTCGTACACTAAGCTTGACGCAATGAACAAAATGATATTACATCTATGGGAAAAAAAAAAGACTAGTCGTCAAAATCTGGGGCATTTATGGCTCAGTGCATACAAGAATCAATTCATTTCGCATTAATATTTTAAACAAATCAAATGATATTACAATGAAGTGGTCGCTCAGCAACTTCAAATTTTCAATACAAAAAGATCAAAACAACAAGAACAGTGGAGGAGGAGAAGGATAAGGGAGAAAGAAGCCAGTAACTGAACAAACTACTTAAGTCGTAATACGTGAGTGTTTACCCATAGAAAAAAAAGAAAAGAAAAGACGGGAGACACGAGCAAACGAAAAATTACAGCTGCCACAAAAAGGGATTAGCATCTGCAAAACAAAAAATACGTACCTAATCTCCGTGGGCAGTGACATATTTAAGAGATGCCAAGTTCAATACAATGCCTCAAGCATTCGCGTAAGTCAATGTTTCTGTCTCTGTGGGCCGCCACATGGTCTTTTGTGCACACAACAATCCCTCTTTGTCCTTGGAGTAGGTCATTCGTATCTCCCATTGCATAGCCCTCAGCAAGCTCTCAAGTTCAGTAATGATCACGACGTTATCACGGACAATAAGCTTGCCCTCTGGTCTCAAGATCCGATCAACTTCCGCAACCAGACCCACGAAACTGCATCTGTTGAGTCAAAATCCATACAAGACAAAATTAAGCAAAGATAGACCAGATGTGCTCATTAAGCCATTTCACTTTTATTAACAATCAACTGCTGAGAAAACTACATACTTGCTCTTTATCTTGGAGAAAAGATGATCTGCATGGAGAAGGTCATAAGATCTTGGATACGTGCTAAAAGACTCACACCAATCATGATACATGCCAAATAGCCCACGTTCGTAGATAATAGGAAGTGTATCCGCAGAATCAATGGGTACCACATTCATAACCCAGATGTTCCGTTCCCTCAGAGCTGCAGCAAATCTGTCCAAAATAATAAAAACAGATTCAAAGCCCAAGAAGGGAGAAGATGTATATCCATCTGGAGATGATTGAAAGAGTTCTTCTACAGAATGCATGAGGAAGTGAGGTACCATATACTACATTAACTTTACATAGGAGAAAAAGAAAAAGAAAATCAAGTCTCATTTGCTTACCCTCCATCAACTTCCAGCTAGTAAGAAAAAGAAAAAAGGAAAGACCTTCATCAACTTCCAATAGGAGAAATAGGATGTAGAGGTATAGTTGTGGGTTAGAAAATCAAGTCTCATTTGCTTACCCTCCATAGATAGCTCCCATGTCCATCACATTTCTCACAGTAGACCAGCTGATTCCCATCCCTTTAAGATATGACTGGTTCACTACGCGTTTCCAGTGCTTATAGTCTGAAGTGAAATCCTCCGGGGCTGGCTTACCATAAACTCCAACCTGAGAACTAGTCATCCAATATGGTGGCTTCTCTACTCTTGCTGGCCATTGCTCAGGCCAGTGGGATCCACGATCTAAATCACCAACAGGAATGCTGTGCATGCATGATTGCAGTGGCACATTCCTGTGAATTTAAAAAAATATATATGTAAGAGGAATGCTCAGAAGCAGAACGACAGGATAATTTTAAACGTTCTCCCAATCTCAGTGGAATTTCGTGACCCATCCCTTTCCATTGTATAGGCTTCAGTTGCATGAGATAATCAACAATAACAGTAATTTGGCACCAAGATTCTCAACTTATACATAAGCATGATATGACTACTAAAGAGGCAATACCAAGCTGCATTGCGGTCATCAGATTGCTGACACATAGGAGGATCATTTTTTGACCGTCCTTCATAGCACTCATTAGATGTAGGCTTTCTGTATACCGCTACCCCTACTCCATTGACTCTATCCTTTTCCTTCGCAATTAGTTCCCAGCACATTGACTTTGTTAATCGAGACATAGCTGGGTATGACACAATTATCTCACAATGTCAAGATACATCAACATAGTCAACCTGACCATAAAAAAAATAACAGATTGAACAAGAGAAGGGGCATGCCTTTCCAAATTTCGACATCTTCATCAAGCTTCTGATATACAGGTGTGGCAGACCACACAAAGTAACCACCAGGTCGTAACACACGATTCAGCTCCAAAAGAAGTTTACCACCTGCATAACATATCCCCCATTAATTGTATCCATTTGTTGGTACAAAAAGATGAACAACCAGTCTGAACTAAATTATGCATATCTCAAAAAGATAATTAGAGAAGGAGAGGAGAGAAAATGGCTTAGTCAATACCTTCAATATGCCATGGAACCCGGCAGCGTGCACAATGTACAACATCAAATACAATTCCTGGGAAGGGAAGTCTTTTTGTCCCCATAACAGCTGATATAGCAGGAATTCCACGTTCAAGAGCAAATTGTACCTGAGCTTCATGTTCATCTTTTGGGGCGAATGACATTGTCAGAACATCCTTTTCAAAAAGGAAACCCCCAAAGCTGGCAACTCCACACCCAACATCTAGTACAACGCGAGAGCTTTTTCCCCATGAAAATTTAACACCTTGCTTTTGTAGCATCTGCAGTGATAGGTTTCATCAGAAAAGAGCACTACTGTCAAGAGGAACAGGCAGAAAGAGACCAGTAACTCAAAACACCTATCAGGATGAGATCTTTCCATCGGCTATTTCACTCTCTACTTTTCTCATGCTAAATTTATTAACTTACCAGTCAGCTGCTAAGCTCCTAAGATCTATTAGCCAATTCCTTTTACTATTAGAGATACAAGCAACACTAATAGGACATCTGCTTGAGATGAACTAAGAGGGCATTTATCACAAAGCATAAGAACCGGTCAATAAGGATGATTTGCTTACATTTTCAATGAACTCGATATAATGAAGAGCACCATGCTTGAATTGGGTTCCCCCACCAGGAAAGGTAAGATATTCTCCACTGATTTTCACCCAATTCTGGTGTCCTTTAACTTCTGCAAGCTTGGTATGAGGAACATTGGAGTACCATATCTGCAGATCACAATTTTACAAGGAATCCATTAGCTCTAAGCAAAAGCCTGCATATGAAATTGGTGTTACATTGAGTAATCATACCATTTCCCTACTTTTAGGCCACTCAATTGGGCGTCTATACCCCTCGGGAAGAGGAACAAGGCAGGTGGGTGGTTCCTCAGGACAATGCCTTTCTCGATGTTCATAGTGCTTGGTAGTCCTAAGGTGCTTGATTGCATACAAATTGTCAAGGCAAGGAATAAAATCTAACCCAGCAACACTAGAACAAAGTTTCCAACTAAATCCAGCCTGTTGCTCCGATCCTGAGGACTTCTGTGCTTCCTTTTCATTCGTCGACTCAGCTGCCTGAGTTGACCAAGATCCAGTCTGTGTGGTAGTCTCATTCAGGAGCTCTGACTGGGCCACAGAAGGGAATACCTCAGTCGTAGCTTGTTCCTTGGTTTCACTATCCACCTCTTTTATCTTAAGTTTGTCTTGTTCCGTGACTTCATCCGAGTTCTCCACTGTCTTCTGCTCACTATCACCAGATTCTGTTTTGACCTCTCCAGAAACATCCGCTATGTCTTTCTTCTGACCAGAACTACTTTTATCGCCATCTGTCTTTGCATCTTCACTTCCATCTTCTTTGTTAGACTCTGTATCTTCTGTCTTCTTCTCATCATTTGCTGTTTCACTGTTAGTCTGGTCATCAGACTTGGCCTCCGGACCGAAACTCTCACTTGACCTCTCTTCCTGCTTCTCCTGAGAGGAGCTTTCATCTGTCTTCTCTCCCCTCTCTTCCTGCTTCTCCTGAGCGGGGCTTTCATCTGTCTTCTCTCCCTGAGGCATACTGTCAATGTTGTCTCCTCTTGTTACATCTTCTGGTAGATCCCCAGGGTTATCTTCAAATTGCTTAGTATTGCTCTCGGTGGCAATGGTATCCTTTACTTCATCTTTCAACTCATTCTTTTGCTTTTCGCCAGGCAAATCAGAATTTTGAACAGGACTTGCAGGCAATGACATCAACATCCATACCCCTACTAAACAAAGAGCTGCAACAACTACTACGGTTACTGTCGAACAATAACTGGAAGATGATTTTCTCCCATCGACTCTACTGTATTTTGCCTGCGCCATGCCTATGATTCACGGGGGGAATCCCCAAAACTCTTGTTCCTGGAGCACACTTCAAAAATATAAAACTTTTACACAAACCCATCCACAACTTAAAACATATAGGATCACATAATTTCTGGACATCGTCATCACAATTCCCAAAAACACAAGGCAATCACAATTTCACATAGACAGCGTCAATGAGGCCATGGCTGAGCATAATAGAACACCGGAATGCGATCATTCTAAAAGTTGAACTATGAAAACGAAAGAAAAACCATTCTAAAAGAAGAAAAAAAGCGGGGACTTTTTGGATACTGATTGTAATGGACATGCAATGTAATCAGCAGCTGAAACCGACAACAACGCAAAGAACAACTACTAGCTTTCATGATGTACTACAAAATAGTAAGTATATCAGACTCCAAATCCTGAAAGGCTACCATTTCCCACTTTCCAGAGGTATCACCTCACCGACACTGGCAGAAGCACCAGCAACCCTAGACTAGAAAGACAAAAATCCACAAAATGCAAAAGGATCATCGTACTAGCTGCAGATTCCACAAATCAATTTCCAAGAAATCCAATCCAATCCGGATCTAGCAAATTACATCAACAAACTTCGGAACCACCATTGCAAAACAACACGAACTCCACACACACACACACACATACTGAACACAGATCCAATCGTGCGCGCGCATGACGTCAAGCCATATGCACCATCAAACAATTAAAAACATTCGCATACTAAAAGCAGATGACAAGGAACCACCATCGAAATACACGCAACAGACAGAACTAGAAGCTCAATGTAGTTTAAAAGAACGACGATAGCAAACTAGTTACCACTCAACGGGACCCTCGATCTTGCGAAGCACGCAGAGTATCAAATCAAATGCAATGTGAAAACGCAGAGGATCTGGCAAAATGCTGAAGCTGAAGAAGAGGACCCTCGATCTTGCGAAGCACGCAGAGGATCTGGCAACGCAGAGGAGCACACAACGGGACCCTCGATCTTGCGAAGCACGCAGAGGATCTGGCAAAATGCTGAAGCTGAAGAAGAGGACGACGAAGAGAGCTATGGCTTCTCGATCTTCATCCGCTGAATCTGCAGGATGGGGATACACAGTCTACGGACATAGAAGACTTTGAAGAGGGGAGAGTGGGAGAGGTGAGGAGATATACCTGTGGAGAGAGAGGAAGATGGGGATTGAGCTTACTGTCTGCTGATTATTTTAAATTTTAATGATTACAGGAGAGGTGAGGAGATATTTTATTATTCTTTTTTTTTATAATGGCTAAGTTGGTAAATGAGATGAAGTTGAAGCCCGGGAATGGAGGAAGACCACGACGACGACGACGTCGTTGAAGAGAGATACGCGAGGACGGAGGCGGTGAAAGATTTACGGAAATCCGTGAACCGCCGCGACGATTTTTTTTTTTTCCGTTTTTTTTTTTTAGCCAGTTCTCAAAATTAAAACTTTTTTTAAATTATTTTTCTCAAAAAACTCATTTTAGTAAGTAAAAGTGCTTTTTTTTTGATAATAATACTCTTTTAAAAATTACAAAGACTTATCTTAACATTCAAATACTTAATATTAAATATCAGACCATATTAAAAATTATAAGACTTATTATTAATGTCGAAC